>BPVZ01000014.1:2339602-2353622 GCA_020521535.1 Rubroshorea leprosula
ATTTAAAAATATATTTACCATAAAAATATAAAAGTAAAAATATTATATTATTTAATTAAATTATTTAGTAATAAATAATTTGATTAGTTTAAGAATAAAATTGCAAACCAAAGAATAAAATTACAAACTAAATCATTTATATTGATTTAAAAATTTTATGATTAAAACTAACTCAAATTAATGTTTGTTTCAATTAAATTTTAATCAAACTATATCAATTTTGGTAAGGTAAATCAGTTTGGATGCATACTACAATTTACTAGCTTCCATACCTGACTAAAAATGTACATCGAGGGAGTTGGGTGAAAATCAAAAAATGCGACTATGAGGGGGAGATATGCATACAGCAACCTACTAGCCTCCTCCATACTGGACTATGATGCATATCGTCATGAGAAACCACTACAAGAGAGTCACATCATCCTTCACAAAAACCATTAATGGCATATTCAATTCGAGGAGAATAGGGTATATATGATGAATTTAATTATTGGATTTCAGAACAATGCTTCTAGTTCTATTACATGTAAGAATTTATTCATTCTCCAGCATTTTTCTTCAACATCGCAATGAAGTTCTCCCTGTCCTCCGCTGACATTCCCTCTGCCGAACAATCTCCCACTCCCCACTCCGCCCCTCGAATGCAATACTTCTCTTGAATTTTCTGCCAGTTCCTGCAAATTACCCACAATTCTATCTCATATTCTCAGTCCATTAAGGCAATATATAATTCTCACAAATTAAACCAAGTAATTTACTTTTCTTTGTTCAGCTTGGACCGCTCAAGCAGCTCCTTGAGCAAGGGTGATGACTTAAATCTTGCATCATTCTCTGCATACTTCTTCTGATTCTCTTCTGCAAGTTGTACCCAAATTTTACCATACCATCTTTCATACTACAAATATAATTCAACAGAAAATTATACTAAAAGTTGGGATCAAACCATTTAGCCGATTGAGAAAATCAATCTGAGGTAGCTGAGGACCAGGAACTGATTCTATTCCAGAGAATCCTGATAATAATCCTGCTTTAGCTGCAAAAACCCAGAAACTCAAAATCATCCTTTGTATATAAGATGGACAGTCACAGACCCCACATAGTCATAGACAAAAGGAGAAGATTCTAATTTGTAATTCTTTCTCCCCACCTGGATTTACTGAGAGAAGAAGAGTGAGTGAAGCAGCCAAGGGAAGAACAGACTTTTGCAGAACAATGTGAAACTGTAAGGAGGAAGAAAAAGAGGAAGTTTTCAGTTTTTTACAGCAAAGAATTTTGATTTTGTTCTGATGGTTAATGGGTTTTTCAGAGACTGTGAAGTTCGTGCTTGAGAAAGAAGAGAATGCCGAGAAAACCATGGTTGGCATCTTCCTCCTTGCTTCAAAGAAAGTGGGACTGTGGGAAAGATAAAAGGAAAAGAAGAGAAGAAAAACCAGTGGCTGATATTGTTAATTAAATGCAGATTTTTTTCTTTATCAATAATTCCAAGGTATTGGAGAAGTCGTCACCGTCCTGCATCATTTTAAATAAAATTCTACAAACTCTTTGAAAAATATTAGAATTTTCTGAGCTACCAAACAACCTCATCCTCATAGCACTAATCAAAATATGGTAAAACTACTAATAAAAAAAATGAAAATGATAAGTGTAAAACGTTTTTGTTACAATAATTTATATTACATGATTAATGTTTTATAATTGACATTTTTTGTACATAATACATATGTTTTTACTCAATTAATATATTTTATGTACATTGGGTAAATAGACAAAGTGTAATAAGTAATTTAAAGGATTCCCAAACTCTTTTTATTTTTTAATTTAAACATACATTTTACAAGTAGAGTTACAAAATTAACTAAAATTTTGAAGCTTTTTTAATTTTAATTTTGATTGCACAAAAAAAAAATTTATCCTCTAACCCATTACATTTAGATATTATGTTACTCGAAGACATGATTTTTGATTTTAAAAAAAAATTATTATTAAAATATTTCAAGCACTTTTTAAGACTAATTAAAAAGAACAAAAATATCATTTATGGCAAAGAAAAAAAAAGGCAAAATTGATTTTCTGAGAAGTAAGAATGGTGAAGAAAAGATGCAATATTGAACATGGTAGCCCAAAGGGGTGACCTGAGAACACAAAGTGCATTGGCATTTGACCATTAGACATTGCCTAACCCACCTGTGTTCTCAAGGAGCACTCCTTTGGGATAAACCGGCTGCTATATTATATGTAGCGGCACCATCAGTAGTTTTCAGGCGGAGAACGGTGCGCTCTAGTATTCGTCGATTCTGATGTATATAGTGAAGCCCAACTGCCCAAGTCTTTCTCTTGTTCACAGAATGTCGTCATTCTAGCGATAAATTATCCCACCATGTTGTCATCTTTTCATGATATATTAATGGAAAATAATTGATATATCTTTTATAGGATTTTCTACCATGTGCCCTACATTTTTTTAATTTATATATATAAAAAACGATAAAAATTAATTAAAATTTAATTAATTGACAAATTAAAATGGTTCACGTGATAATAATATTAAAATAAAAGTCAATTTTTATTATTTTGTGTCAATTAATTGTAAAAAAATATATTTATTACACATTACATAGGTTAAACAAATTCATTTTTTATTTGATATACTTATCAATATTTATTAATTCAGTCATTAAATTTTGTAATTAAAAATTTTCTCTTCTTAAATTTAGATTTAAAAATAATAATTTTTTAATGTATTGAATCAAAAAGTGTATTAATTATTTTTCTATATTGACATATTATGGCTACTAATTTCCTTCTAAATTCTTTTTTAACAAAATTTTCTTCTAAATTCTTGAATCTAGAATCAAGAATGTTAGTGATTCAAATCTCTTAGTCAACCAATCAAGCCTAAATTTTTCTTTCATCTCTCAAAAGATTAGGAAAATGAAGTTCTCTCTTTTGGAAAATAATTTATCAATATTTTTTTATGCATAATTGTTTAATATAATCTAATGGATGTGTTTAATATAAATGAATTCCACTGAAAAATATAGATTTTTTTTTTTTTACATCAAATGATTGGGATGGTCTTTTCCTTCCTAAATTTCTCTATACTTATCCTAAAATTTGAATTTGAAATCTTCTAATTTAGCAACTTATGTTCTTAACCATTGAGATTTCTCTTATTAGACCTAAAAAATATAGAGTTCTTCTATGCCCTTATATTTGATATGATTAAAACTTTTCATTCTATTTCCATGATTTTGATTTTATACCACTGTGTTTGGTTTAATTGAAATTGATGAAATGTATTTATAACACTACCCCAATTTTGTTTGGTTTCATAAAAAAATTTGGGATTTAATTCTAAACTTTTAAAGATGGAATTGCTTAAGACTGATTCAATTCTCATCAATTTTGATGAGATTTAGAAATGAATTTCATACTTTTTAATGATTCAAACATTTAAATTATTAACATACTCTTCAAATTAAAACTCTATCACTCTCTTTTATAAAAACTAAGGGTATTCTTCGAAAAATTTAATATTAAACTCATTCTATATTTATTTTGAATATACAATATCTTAAAATTCAAGTAAATTTTTTAATTTTATGAATTATTCCAAACATAAAGGGTTTGTTTGGTTAAAGAGCCAACTTTATTAGGAAAGTTTTTATTAAGAAAATAGTTTTAAAAAAAAATGATACAGAAAGTTGATAAGTTTTACAATAAAATTTTGTTAAAATTTTGTTAGGTTGTTAACTTTTTAATTTGTGTTTGGTAAGAAATTGGTATTGGGAAAATTGATAGAAAAGTCGTCAAATAGGACCTATAAAGGGAAAGTTTGGAGGAAACTTTTTCTTTTTAAAAAATGTAAAAAGACAAGTTTACAAATTGAGAATTATAATAAGAAAAATAACGGCTAAAAATATTACTTTCACTCTTTTTCTATTGTAGTATTAATATGTGAAAATATGTAAATAACTTTGTAAGGAAAAAAGTTTAGAAGAGAGTTTTCTCTAATAAAACAACCCTGAAGATTTAGTTATAAATGAATTCCCAAATGAATTTTCTAGTGATTTTTTTTTTTTGACCTTGGGTTGCACAATAATAGACAACACTTTTTCATCCCTTAACTCACACCACTAACATGACATACAACTTGGATTTAAGATCTTTTACTTTTAGTGAAAAGAGATTATCATTAATTTATTTAGGTTGTTGGCAACAAATTAATTTTTTTAAATGAAATGAATTCTATTTTTATTTAAACCAAATATGCTAAAAAATTTTAAAATATGAGAATTCATTTTTAAATGAATTCACTTACGAATTCATTTGAAAATGAAATGAATTCTAAGTTATTTGCAAATCAAACACACCTTAAATGTCATTTAATAATTGGTTCATTTTACTTTATAAGGATCTGTGTATCATATACATTTATTTATTTAATGATATATAAAAGTTGTAAATAAAAATTATATAAATAAATTATCTACATATTATTACTTTTTTTTCAAAGATATGACATCTTCAACTAGATTTCAAATATGGAACTCTTTTTTAATATTTATGGTACATAAGTGCCTTGGATTTCATATTATTAATTTATTGATTCAATTATTTACTGTTAAATGTGTTGTGTTGGATTTTGATTTGTTATATTACAGTTTGTTGTTGATCTGTGACATGTTATACAATTGCTATGATGTTCTCTTTGTTGTGATGTTCTCTATATTCTTGCCTGTTTTAGTTGTTCTTAGTTTATTGTCCTTCATGTTCTAATTGTGCTATATTTTAGTGCCTTTTTATTATACACATTGTTCTTGACAACTTTTTGATGTTAACAAAAAAGATGTGAAGAAAAAGGCAAGTCTTAAGTTTTGAGTCCTAAATCTCCAAATTTTCAAGCCTTGTAATATTTTAACTTTAATTTATGTGGAACGCTTCTAAAGCTTATTTCAAATTTTCAGTCATTAACTCTTGAGTTTTGAGTGTAATCCTCAAGCCTTACATTTTTTAATTTTTAAGTTATTTAATATTTTGACTTTAATTTATGTGGAGCGCTTTTGAAATTTATGTTAAAATGAATCTCTAAAGAGATTGTATGCTGCACTTTTGAAGTTCATGCATAAATTAAGGGAAAGTTGGTAGATTAGCTTTAATTGAGGGAGTTGTTTCTATTAAATCCTAGTCTTAAAACTTTTAAAAAGATTTTTTTTATTTAAATATCTGTTTTTGATTTATTTGATAGTTTTTTTTTTTTGATAAATCAAAGGTTTTATTATAATAAGGAGTACAAGAGGTACTCCACCCATAGATACAAAGTCATATTACATGAAAGGTCCTACAGAGACAGTCTAGAAGCACAAAAACATAACACAAAATGGGGCTGAAATTATGAACATCAACACTATCTTCTAGTAGTTTCTTGAGCACATAAAGAAGGAGAAATGCACCAGGAAGAAAAAGGAAATACTGTGTTAGTATACTTCCCCCTTATCCAAGCAAAGGACCTCTTTTGGATTAAATCAAAAGTCTTGCCCTCATCTCATTGTTGTGAATTATGGATAATAGAGTTCCTCATAAACCATATGGACCATGTAATCACCAAAAATGTAAGGAACCAAAAGATCAGATTTTACCAGTTGTTTAATCCCTTGGCTGTGAGCTTCACAAAGTAGATCAATTGAGTTGGGGAGAGATAGGGAAATCCCCCACCAATTGTAGCATCTCATCCATAAGTTTTGTATTCTTGAGCATTGAATGAACACGTGATTTTCATCCTTCAAATCCTTCTTGCAAATGCAGCAAACTGCCTTTGCTTCTTCAAGTTGGATGCCTTTCTTTATAAGACCAGATTTTGTTGAGAGTCCATTAAGTAAAAGGTGCCAACCAAAACAACTGATTTTAGTCAGCACCACTCTATTCCAGAGTCTTTTACAAATTATTGGTGTTAGAATACTGTTCTACCCAATTAGCATTGAGTATGCCTTGCCAATTGTATATCCATTTGCATCGTCAAAGCTCCATCTTCTTTGATCCGATTGGGAAGAGAACACCACCCCCCTCGTTAGGCTCTCCTTTAACCTTTGTTCTTTAGTCCTTTTCCTGCCAAAAGATTCATGTCTTCAAGTATTTTTCCATGTCCAATAGCCATTAGAAACTTGGCTCACTTGCATAACATTAGCGTTATTTATTTGATAGTTATGAGTTAATCTTTTGAGTTTTATCATTATCAACAAGAAGGATATTATTGATTGTTGAGTAATTTTGATGGTAACAAAATTCCCTAAAATATTTAATGAATTTGAATTTAAATGCACAATTGAAAAACTTCAAAATGTACCAAAAAAAAAATGCAAAAAATGCAAAAAAACAAAAAAATGAAGAATAAATATAGACTTCCATATTTGAATCTTAAAGCATGAGGATTTGATTCTAGTAACAAACATTCAATTCTAAAAGAAAATGAACTAAAAGTTTGGAAATTGACAAGTCAACTCCTCATTCTCGTATTTAAATCTAAAATCTCAAATATTTGATTCTTGGCAAGGGAAGGCTCAAATAAAGAGAATAGAAAGTTTAGAATTTTGAAGGTGTAGGGCTGAGCTGAATCTGCATTTGAAGATTCGACTCTTTAGAGTGTATATTTGATTCTTAGTTTCAATATTTAGTTCCTGGATTGTATGAGAGAAATTGACTAAATCCTAGAGTTTCTTAAAGAATTGATTCACACTTTGTTGATTCAAGTCTTGAATTTCATATTAGAATCTTAAGCGAACAACAATGGCTAATTTTTTGAATTTGACAATTTTGCAGTGCATTTAATTCATCCAATGACTACAAATGACTAATTTAAACTATGGAGGTATAAAAGAGTTTGATAAGTACATTATAGACTATTTGACACTTACATTAAAGATCTACACCAACTTTATTCAAGATTTTAAGCTCTAACTTGCAAAATCCTTATTTTGAGAATTTATCCATTTTATTTTGTGTATTTGCTTCGAGTGAAATACACATTGTGATATTAAGGAGTGAATTTAAAAGAGTGCTATTTGTAGTGAAGATTGTTTAGGTTTCATTGTAAGTGTTAAAAAGAGAAACTCATTTTGTAAAAAGGGATGATGTGGCTCCTTTAAACCACTTTATTTGATTTACTGATTTGTGCGAGGAAAATCTTAGTTAGATAAGTTAAGTTAAAGAATTAGGTACTAAGTGATTAGAATGAACTTTTATAAATTTCTTATATAGTCTTTTCTTGTCTTCTCTCATTTCATTTAAATTTAGTATTAAAATTTTACAACTCCAATTCATGGACTACATAGAGCCAACAAATACCCTTATTGAAACACAATATTATGATGATTTAATTCATTAAGGTTTAGTTTAGTATAGTTGTAGTTTTGACTTTTTAATTTTAATTTTTATAAATTTTACAACTCTAAATAAAAAAAAAAACTTGTTTATTTTTATGTGTTTTTGTAATATATTATTATAATTATTAAAAAAATAAGAATAAAAATAATGTTGAAACTACTAAACAAATAAATATTTTTACTTGCTAGTATTAAAATTTATTTTGAATAATTTTTAAATTTTAATTTTAGTTTCAATAATTTCAAATTTTATAAAAAAAATAAAAAAAAGGGGTGAAACCACGAAACATACGAAATGGAGCCTAATTTGCCTTTATCAATTATAATATTTGGATTACAATTTTATGTGATATTTTTACGTGATATTTTTACTTGAGCCTCTTATCAAATTTGTATTTTTCAGTGTAGTATAAATTGCCTTATCAATTTTCATATTTAAATTGCAGTTTTATGTAACATTTTTATTGAAATTATCCTTTATAAAATAATTTTAATTTTACAATGGAATATAATTTAAATAAATTAATGTTTATCAGTTAGACTTACAAAAAATTAAATAAAAAAATATTTTGAAATTATATCATTTTAATAAAGTACTAAAAAAATTAAAATATTCTCATTTTTATTTTAAAAATAATTAAAATATTTTAGTGCTTTTTAATAAAATTTTATTAAAACAATATGATTTTAATATATTTTTCATTTAATTTTTTTACTATATAAGTTGATAGTTACTTTCTTGTAATTTAAATGGCTTAATTCAAAAAATCATTTACTAACTTTCAGTTTAATTTCAATTTCATCTATTATCTTTGAATTGTTTCAATTTTATCTATTATCTTTCACATTTATTTTAATTTCATCTAAGCAGTTAAAGTTAAACCTTAGTACTCTAACTATGTTTCTTTTAATCTTTTAGTCCTTAAATTTATATTCACAGTGAAAATAGTTTTTATTCTTATTTTACTAAATGTGTTTTTCAAAAAATTGTTTTACAGAGCAGAATGCTTTCAGTCCACCTTGTAAAATTATTTAAATACCATTAATTTTATTTTTATATTATTTTTGTATGAACATTTAAATAATTTTATAAGATAGATTGTACACAGTCTGTCATATAAAACAGATTTATTCTTAAAATTTTTTATTCTAAATTTACTAAATTTCTCTGTCTGAATTACAATCTATCTCTATAAATTATTTTTTGATTAATAATATTTTATTAGGATTTAAGTGTCACTTTTTTAAAACTCAAAAGACTGCTCTTCCTTCAAATCTAACGGAAATCTAACGGCAATCTAACGTTGTCTTTGTACGGTAGACTAATTTGAAATATTTTTTAAAGTTTCTATATCATTTAGAAATGAAACAAACTTTCTAGACTAAACTGAAATTAAACTGAAAGTTAGTAGATGATTTTTTGAATTAAGCCTAATTTAAATTGCAAAATATTTTTTCCGAAGTGGGTCGGAGTTCGGACTGAAAGGGACTAGCAAAAAAACATTTCTGAACCACTGGACTGCCGTGGAGAGCGTTAGACTGAGACACAGGGCAAGAGAGTGTGAAAATTGATCTTTCTTCCTCCTTCGATCTGTGCTCCCATGAGTCCCATCTCACCAGTTTCCTCTCTTCAATGTCAGCCAAGAAAGGTAACATTACCTCTTCTTCCCCACTTGATTTGCTTGCATCCCTTAATTCTGTTTCGCATTTGCAATTTCTCGCGTACGTTTTCTTGTTGGGAATTGGAATTCATGCAATTTGTTCCAATCTCATGCAATCAAAATGTGCGTCAATAATTTCGCGATGAAAACTTACGCTTGGCTGCAAATCTTGTTCTAAAGTTGAATTCTGATACCCTTTTTCATCTTATTTTTTTGTTGTATGCTTTTTAACAAAAGGAAAGGCATTTGATGGTTGACTCTTCCCTACGAAATATCCGTTTTTCAGGTTCTATTTTGAGGAACATCAACTACCTGGTATTGTCGCTTAATGGTGTAACTTTCCAGGCTGAGTTTTATGGCTAAGTCGTTCTCTTAGTGGAAAATGGCTAAGGTTTTGCTACCTTAACTATAGACTTGTCGCTAGTTAGATTTAGTTTCGTCTATTTTATTCCTTCATGATGTGGGGTTTTGCTTCTAATGCCATTGCAAGCATTGGATTGAAGAAAAACTTAGTTCAGGCCAATGGAGCTTGTTCTGACTGTTCTGATGATGAGGTCCGTTCCAATGTAAGCAGAGAGGAGGGACTGGAATGTCCCATATGCTGAGAATCCTTCAACATTGTTGAGAATGTGCCCTATCTCCTATGGTGTGGTCATACCCTCTGCCAAAATTGTGTCTTGGGCCTTCAATCTGTTGTCTTGAAATTCCCAGCTCAGGAAATCAAAATTCCATTCTTCATCTCCTGCCCATGGTGCCACCTGTTATCACTATGGCTGGTGTATAGAGGAAACCTCAAGTTCCCTCGGAAGAATTTATTCCTTCTCTGGATGGTTGAGAGTTTAAATGGGGATTGGATAAAGTTTGGTGCCTCGAGTGGGGAAAATCAATCAGTTAGACCTCCCAGATACAATCTAATTCTTGGAAATCAAGCTGGCAACAGTGTTGCTAGGAGGTCCTCATATGCTGATCATCCAGAACAACACAGATCTCACAATAGCGAGAGCAGAAACCTTATGGAGAGACACCCTTTTTCCCATCACAAGTCTCTGGATTTCTTTATACATTTCTCATCCAAGTTCCCATTGGTCGTCATATTCCTTCTAATTGTTTTCTTTGTAATACCTGGAAGTGCTATCGTTTTATTACTCTACTTTTTGGTAACTGTTATTTTTGCCATCCCATCTTTATCGGTACTGTACTTCACGTTACCTACTCTGGAAAAGCTGATGAGAGAAATAACCTCATGAGATGTTTTTGGTTCCTCACATAAAATCTTCCTAGATTTTGTCTTCAATACAACCACTTGAATTCATTTTATGGTCTAAACCACTATTTCTCTTCCTCTAATTTTTGCTTTCTAGCTTTCTTTAACAATTAGGTGGAACCACTTTCTGGTAACTGGACCATTCCATGTTGAAACTTTCGGATTAAAATATGGCTTTTGTGATGCAGTGGGATGTAAAATGAGTATTCGAGGCTTGCTTATGCCATTCAGCCAGTCCTCTGTCAATTAGATGGCTTTGAGTCATATTTATTTGTAGTATGAGCTACAGCGTTTAGAAGAATGTGATTCAGAGTTGATTGTAGTGGTCTTTCCAAAGATTCATTCTTCATCAATATTTTAGTCTTTCCTTCTATGTCCTGTAAGATGTGACATTCTATGATTTGATTTCAAGCTTGGTTCATAGATCTATTTAAACAACTGTGCTGTCAATTTGATTTACTTTTATGTATGAGCATGACTCTGCTTGTTCTGTATATCATCACAATTCTACCATCCTAGTTCTTGTTATCTTACTGATTTAAAATGTACAATTTGTTTTGATTATTAGAATCTATGCTTGTGACTTGTGACATGTTTGATGAAGTGCACAGAACATTAATTTCTATAAGAGGTCACTAATTCCATTTGTTGAAGCTTACCTTATAGGATAGGACTATTTTTGCTGAAAAGAGTATTGATTACCAACCTACAGAGCACCACATAGAAGGATATAAATTGAGGAAGTAAGTCTGCAAAGCATGGCCTTGGGTTTGTGTTTGTCTTATTTTCATTCATTCTCATGTGAGTTTTCTCTTCTATGATTATTAAAAGGAAAATTGAACAAAGAGTAGTTCAGATGATATTTGCTCGTAGCCGCCCATGTTAGTTTAACTTTTAATTACGATTGTACGGATGCTCCATGTATTCTAAAAGCATGATTAATTCAACTTCTAACTTTCTTTTACTGCTCATTCTTCCTTTTCTGGTTCGGAGTAACTGCTTTCTCATTATTCATTTTGTTTGTAGCTAGTTTGCTACTCTCTGTTTAGAAAGTAATGTTTTGGAGCACCTAGGAAAAGATACAAACTGCTGAATAAGGTCAGTAGTTTTCTTCACTAAGCTTGTTTCCCTCATTAGCTTTTCTTTTCCCTTCTTCTTTTCCTTTTAGGCTCATCATTTCATTAGTATTCTTGTATCTTTTGCTATTGAAATTTCCTTAAGTGCTCAACCTTTTATTCAGACGGCTAGCAGTTAAATTGTAGTTTTCTTTTCCATTCAAAATTTTTCATGGCAAATATAAAGAAAGTCAAAGTCTTGTTTTTGATAGCAATATTCTTTGCTCTGTAAATGAATAATTGATCTTATATAATTTTATATGGTCTAGAGAGAATATATCTGTCTTAATTAGTAGCTACTTGCTTTTATCTATTTTTATATCATTCCAAATTGGTGGAGATAATTGGTATTTCTCTGAAAGTTGCTTGAAATTTTGTATAATTGTTCTTCTGAGTGTGATAATAGTCAAGTAATTTACATTTTGAATATAGTGAGGCAAGGTAATATTTACATTTCTTCAACATTTAACTTTTATCTTGCAAGCTTGTAACGCAGGATGGTTAAATTGCTTTTAAAGGCAGAAGCATGTCCTTGGAACTCTTCCTGTTGTTCTGATTACATTTGCTTTCTGTCTAACTTTAAGTTCATCATTTCTTTGTCTCTTCTCTGCCTGTGCTCTTGCCCCCTCTACAACCTGCTTGATGTATTCCATCTCATTTTGAAATTTTTTCAAAGCTTCTGCTCTTCTTTGCTCCAATTCACCCTGCAGACCCAAGAAACAGGTAGTTAGTTCCTAAGAATCAGTTTAATTAATTAACAAATGGAAACAAATCCAACAAATTTAACCTCTGTTTTGTGCAATTTGTTTTTGGCTTTTGTCTTCTTTTTGTGCTCCCATTCAGATATAGTTCCATTTAACTTCTGATACCTGTAATCTCTTTGTTAGTGAGGAACTTCACACAGCTATTAAATATTTATTATTGATAAGCTGCAAATGAAAGATTACCGTTCTTTGATCTTAACCATTTGAGCTGTCTCCCAAGTGCTTGCTTCTGTTTCTCCTATTGCAGGTCCACGCGAGCTCTGTTTTTGAGTTTCACTAATTTGTGTTCCTCGTTTAATGGCTTGAGGCTGATCAGGTTTAATGGCACGGATATCAGTCTTTTGTGCTGCAGATCCATTTTTAATGGTAGACATATCAGCATTTGTTGCTCCACGTTCCTGTTTTATGGCAGTGACATCAGGGTTTATAGGCTTAGTAGAAGGCAAATCAGGTTTTGATGGAGTTCTGGAGGGAAAAGTGTTGGTTCTTTCCAACTGTCTATCTGAAAAGGTTGTGGTCTTTTTAGTTGAAGGAGCAGAACTGGCTGCCTTTGCTGGACCTTTTTCTTCAGTGGCAGTAGCTATTGGAACTTTGCTGCCTGCATGTCCTGAACTTCTAATTGAATCTTTACCTGTTCCAGACAATGGTTTCAATTTCTTTTCAAAGTAGTAGTGGAAAAAGATATAAAGTTATACAAAAATTTGTTGTGCAGTCTGGACTGAACTGCACAACTTGAACCATTGGATGGGTTGTCCCCCTATCCAATGGTTCCCAGCTCGCAGTTAGTATAGTCTGGACTGCAAAACCAGGAACTCAAATTTATAACTTCAATTTTATATGGTTATATTGTGCACTGCATCATTGCCTGAGACTTTTTTGGATTCTTCATCATCTTGTAGGGTTGAAATTGTTGCTTCTTCCTTTCTGCTTTTAGGTTTATTGAAAGAGGGGTGAGGACCCTCATCAATCTTTCTCTGATCTCGGATGCTTGATTCTTCTATTGAGTCAATGACATATGCAGCAGCTGCCACGGCAACTATTTTCTCTATTCCATTGTTGAAATCATAACTCTGACTCATTTGGCCTGAAAACTGTCTTTGAAACCAGTTCTGGCCTCTCTTTTTCTCTGCAAAATCCCAACATAGATGTCTGTCATCGTTGTTTCATTGTTTAGTATACCATTTTGAATTTGTTTTAAGAGAGTGAAAACATTTTGGAGATGGTGTTAATAATGATGTTTAGCAATACCTTCTTTGGAAGATTGAGTGTTTTTTGGTGGTTTTTGTCGGTCTTTGAAACTGCTGGACTCTTGTGTGTTTGCAGAAAATCTCGCCCTGGAACAAGTTGTCAGTCAAATTAGCAGCCAATGAACATTTATAAAGGTGAGAAGGAAATGATTTTGCAGTTAAAGAAACATAATTACCTGCTTTGCTTAATTAAATTCTGCATTCTATGCTATGACTCTCTTGAAATCGCAGCCGTTCCAGCGTTGATCTTTTGCAAATGAAGATAGAGCTGCTTTTATTACAAAGGAAACCGCCATTTGAGAAATGGGAGGTTTGTGGAGGTTGGTGATTGCTTATGAATAGGGATGAGTTTGGAAGGCAAGTAAAGTTAGGATATTATGCTTTGCATGCGGAGGCTGATTTGACTCGAGACACGTATTCTTTCATTTGTTCTGAGAACCATTCAGTTAAGTTCATTTTCCTTCTGTTTTGAAAAGGTTGGAGAATTCCATCTGTCAGGCACCTTTTTCTCTGAAAATTCCCACGAATCTCGTTTTAAAAGATATATAACAATTGGGTAGTGATACACAATTTTTTTTTATAATTTTTTT
>BPVZ01000014.1:2353722-2365831 GCA_020521535.1 Rubroshorea leprosula
CATAAACGTGTATAAAGAGAAATACAAATGACTAGATTTCCCATCCAAAGAACTAACAACAAATTCCAGGAATTCCAAGTACCAGTTAACAGAAAGAAGAATTCTCTCTCTCTCTCTCTCTCTTTTTAAAGAGCAAATAAAATTTTTATTAAAGAGTAAGAGAAATAAGAATTAATACTGCACCAAGAGCAATATCTAGCAAAACCTTGTTTTCAAATTTCCAAAGATGAAGAAAAGGAGAAGTGAATATCAAGGAATAGGCAGTTTATGATGTATGGAAAGGTATCAAAATTTTCCACTCTAAAATGCAGAAATACTTGCACCTTAATAGAACTTCTTATTCACAGTTTTATGAAGACCGGACAAAAGATATGACAGAAATTCTTATTCACAACTACAAAAACCATTAACCTGACATTTACAGCTAGACAAAGAAGACACAAGAAATTGATCATCTAAGCACAGACAGGGGCATGAAAGTCTTTCACTGTAACATACACAATCGACTGAGGCGCAACAGTGATTGGAGCAGAAGCATCCACATGCTTTGGTTCCATTTTAGGGATATCCAACGACTCTGTGAGCTTCAATGGAGTACCATTCAGCAGCATCACATCACTCTGGATGTTGCCGTCTTTTGGAGTCAAATGGTACTCTTCCCTTGGCTTGTAACCCTTAAAATCGGCATCGGGAGACTTGACATTCATATACAGGTTTTCATCATTGAAAAGGCTAATGTTGAAAGATTTCCATTTCTCCAAGTTAATGAAAATCAGAGTAATCCCTGGCTTGCGCTTTGCACAATGAGAATATACACGCAGATACGGAGATCCTTGGTGGGTTGTAGAGAGCACAACTCTTCCCATCAAACGATGCCACAGCAGAGCACTACACAAAACCAAGAAAAAACAAATGGTTAATCATAACACAATCCAAAGATTAAAAAAAAACAAAAACCCGAATATGAACAGATTTGACATCTTTTGATAATGACCCATAATAATCAGGTTTTGGTATGAATGTTGGGCTGTCAAGCAGTGCATAGTTTCCCCCAACAAGAGCCTGTCTGCAGAAAACCTTGTGGTTGAAAGTCGATGTCATGCCCAGTTGGTCTAGGTACCTATAAAATGGTCAGAAGTTTAAAATGCCGGTTTAGATACCGTATGGTAATTGACATTGGAAGATAATTGAAATGGATGGTAATTCATACCAAAAGCCATCAGCAAAGGTGCTTGAGACATCTTTGCCACCACTGTTCCAAGATCCACCAGATTCCCCAACCCAAGCTTCTGCCCATGGTCCAAATTCCGTGATGACCCTCTCCAAGTCATTGTAAGTCTGAGCTATTTGACTCAGGTAAAAGGGATCCTGAATCTTGTCGATGAGATGAGAATCATCACCAGGTCCAAGATTGTAGATATGGTGGGTTAAACCATCCACGACGTCAGGGCCCGTGACCTCAAGGAACTTTGTGAACCACTTCTGGTCAAAGAAGCCACCAGGGCCCATAACCTTTGGCTGCTGCTCGGGGTCAGGGTAAATCTCTTGGATAAGTTTCTTCAGTGCTATCATGTCTTTGCCATACTGCTCAACATCTACCCTTGCCGATACTCCAGATCCACAGAGCTCGTTTCCTGACTCAATAAATGTTACACTACGTCAAGATCACGACCAAATTAAAGCATAGAAAACATTAAAACATGATAAACTTAGGTTACCTAATTCATATCCATCGATTTTGAATCCTTTCTGAGCGGTGTAGGCAATGAGATCACGGGCATTCCGTGGGTTCCAATCACCAACCCAAAGACCCTTACTGGTTTTAGACTCTTTCCTCCCATAAAGAGCATTCAATCCGAATGTAAGTACAACACTGTAAATTAATTATAAGAGGAAGTGAGCATGTTCTTTAGGACAATAAGAATGAAGGAAAAGTTTGGAATATATATCCAAGTATTTGCAAAACACAATACCCTGTTCGGTTAAACAAGTTAATAAGTTCGTCCCATCTTTTCATGGTGAGACATCCTCTGCTGAATCCAAACAAACCCTTGTCTGTTCTCTTGAAATGAGGGCACTTCTTGATATTGTTCCCTACTTTGTACACCAACTGGTCTTGTAATGAACCTCCAATTCTAATTCTCAAGGACCCGAATGCTAAAAATTCACAATACCCAATAATTGTTATTATTATTATTATTATTTTTTCACAGAACACGGTAGTACCCAGATAGAAAAAGAGTAATAAAAAAACCTTCATTAGAACTCACCCTTTATAGCATTGGCAAGAATCGTGTTGTTCAAATCCTAAAATGAACAAAATATATATATATATAAAGAAAAAAACCCAAAAGTTACTTCCACCAAACAAATTAAGAATAAATAAAAAATAAATTGCGTTAATTTTAAAATCAGGTGTTAAATATTAACGATCAAGAGTTAGATGTGTTATATAGAAGAGAAAACATAAAGGATGCATGCGAGCTTGAGATTGAGAATGAGAGATTGAATATACAAGGTTGAAGAGGCCAGCTGTTCGCCATACACACTGATTGTAATTGCATTTGTTGCTGGGCCACCAATCCAGAGTTACACAAACGAAGTCATCGTCAGTACTAGCGATGGAGGTTGCCCCTTTGATGTAAATCTTCAAGTCTTCTGCTACTGAAAGTGTTAAAAGGGTTGAAATAATAAGGGTAAAGCAAAGCTTTTTGTTGAAACCCATAATTGAGATGTTGAGAAATCCGCGAGTCGATTAAGTTTTTATAGTTTTAATTTAACGGTTGACTCCCACTCTTCCGTACCTTTTACTATATTTATAAATTTATCTTACTTTTCCGGTTAAGATTTTTTTGAAAATTGAATTTTTGATTTAGATTTTTTAATCTCTTTTCAGTTACAAGATTCCTGGATTTTTGGTTCGATCTTACCCAATATTTTAATCATCAAATCAATACTAGTACTTAATAAATTTTCCGCCATTAAGACTCAAAATGCATTAAGTTTAAAAATTAAGAACAATTAAAATTTTATTAATGTTTAAATAATTTTTTGAGTAAGTGTTTATCCGTTTACCTCTTAAAGTTTAATAGAAAAATTATCATAAAATTAGATCGTTTTAATAAAGTATTATAGGAAATGATAAAAAAAATATTTTAATTTATAATTTAAAAATAAAGTATTTTATTTTATTTTTTTTCAATGAGAGTTTATTGAAACAATATAATTTTGAAATAATTTTCTTTTTAATTTTTAGAGATAAAGCGGATAGGCACTATTCTTTAATTTTTTACTTATTAATTATTTTAATCTTTTTTAAAAAAAATTTAATTTCAATCTTATTTGGATATTTCAACATTTTCTTCTTTAAATCAGAATTGTGATTATCTATTTATTTTTTGTTGTTAGCCAAAACTAAAAATTAAATAAATTAAAATTAAAATTGTTACCTACAAGAGAAGCAAAATTAAAAATTTTTGCTTAAATCTAATTTGAATCATACATAAAAATTCCTTTTATATTAAATCCTTTATTTGAAATTTAAATTTTGCCATATCAAAATTTTAATTTAAATTCATAATGAATCTCATTGCATTATCTTTTTAAAATTTAAATTAATAAATCAATAAAACTTATTCATCAATACTACTTTTTTTTTTTTGGCGGAAGACTGAAATTTTAGTAGTATCTTAATATCTTTTCTATATATCAGCAAATTTTAATCTTTTCCTTTTTAAATTTAATTTTAAAGTTTGATTTTATTTTGAGATTTTAATATTTTCTTCTTTAAATTGTAATGGTGATTATTCATTTACTTTTCATTGTTAATCAAAAGTCAAAAACTATGAACCCGTTTGGTATAATAGTTTGGGGGACAGTGATTAGTAATTTAACCTAAATTACTAAAAATGAGTGTCAGGTAAATTTATTTATTTTGAACTGTTATAAATTAAATGTTTAGTAAAATTTTTTATTTAACAGTTAGAGATTAGTGGATAACCGTTAGGATCTAAACTACTAACGGATTTTTTTAATTTTATTGACAAATTTATTCTTTTTAATTTTTTAATTTTTTACATAGTTTTAATTTGCATTTATCTAATTAATTTCAATTTTGTTTGTTCGTCTTTAATAACATTAAGTGATTATTATATTTTTATTTTTATATTAGTTTACCATTAAAAAATATATTAGTTTAATAAACAAAATTTGCTAACTAAATGAAAAGATTAAATTTTTTTTTGTAATTTATTTATAACTAATATAATTTTTTCTTTATTAAAAATAGAAATTAATATGTGATTACACTATTATAAATTTTTTGATTTATTTTTTTATTATTTTATAAAATTAATACTTTAAAGAATAAAAAATATAAAGAAATACACTTAATTGTTTTTAAATTTATCTTTGTTAGTCATTTAACTTTGAATAATAACCACTAATTATTGTATAACTAAATAGTTATATTAATTAAATTTACTATCTATTATCTACTATCTACTATCTATTACTTATTTTTTGCCACTCATCATTCATTACCATTACTTGCTGTCCATTACCCGTTATCTATTATCCACTAAATTTTAATTGTTATATCAAATATGCCCTAAGTGAATTTAAATTAAAATAATTACTTTATCCATAAGATAAACAAAATTAAAAAATCTTACTTTAATCTAATTTGAATCTTATATAACAAAAATTCTTTTGGATTAAGCCACTTATTTGGAATTATAACTTCACCTTATTAAATTTTTAATTTAAATTCATAATTAATCTCATAGTATTATCCTTCTAAATTTCAACATTATGCAAATCTTTTCTAAAGTTAAAGTGACGTTTCCGTAATTTTTATCCTAAAGAAGAAAGCTCCAATTACTTAATCCTTCCAAGAACAAAAGATAAACAAAATTAATGAGTATAAATTTAGAGTACAATCTCCGCAGGACAAGAACCATTAGTTTCCATTGAATTCAATATCTAAATATCTAAATTTCAAAATATGAACTATAGATTTTTTTTGCATTCTTGAAAAATAAAAAAAATCAAAACAAATTTAAGTTTTAACTATTGCAAATTTTGCAATACTCCCTCTCTCACAAATAATGGTTATTTTTTTTTAATTTTTTCAAATTAAAAATTTAGAGATAATTTATATATTTATTAATATTTATTTTTAAAAAAATAAAAGACAAATAGAGTTTTTTTTTTTTGTGATAACTTAAATAATTAAAGTAACTAAATAATGATATGAAAAAATAAAAAAAATTATTTCTCTAATTTAAATTACTTTAAAAGTAATTTGTAACAAATTCAAAGTAAAAAATTACCTCGAGTAATAATTAATAACTTCACCGGAGTCATAGAACTCAAGTTTCTAGCCTCCAGTTTACCAGTATTATGTCGAATTTCGAGTACACATGAATCACTAATAAAGATTTGCAAAAAAATGGTCAAAATTTTTAACTTGAATTAATAGTTAATTGGAAAAAAAATTACAAATTGGGTTGTTTATTTAAAATTTTTTAATTTAAATTAATGTTTAATGTCAACCAAAATTATTAAAAATTAAATAATAAATATTTTAAAATTACGTTACGTGTTTTAATTAAGAAAATCAGTCCGTCACCCCACATTGCTTTTCCAAAGGGAATTTTTTTTTTTTACAAAAATAATGATTAATAAATTAATTTTATTAATTATTAGTAAATAAAAATTTAATCTTCAAATTTGATGAATATCTCACTGCTCTCTCAATGAACTGTGCGGCGATCGAGTGGCTTGGTGTAGTTATTCCAAAGGGAATCTAGAAGATCTAAGATAGTAGCAAGAGTGAGATGAAAAGATCAATAATTAAGACAAATGCTAAAAGGTATAAAAATGTTATACTTTAATTAAAAAAGTCAGCCTCGCACCCCGCATTGCATTTCCAACTAGGGGAATCTAGGGGATCTAAGATAGAGTGAGATGTAAAGAATTTTTTTTTTTTTGAATGATTGCAATTATTTATCGGGAAAATACGAAAAATGATTTCGTAAAATTCAAGTATACAATTTATAAGAAGTGAATTATTTTAATTCAAGATCTAATATTACTGATCAAGCAAATTGTTCAAGATATAAAGGTTTATAATTAAAACAAATGCTAAAAGGTATAAAAATATTATTATTATAATATTATGTGAATTAAAAAATTTATCAACGGTAAAAATATAGATAAATTATATATTTATACAAAATCAGCTAAATTAAAATAACTAACAAATTATTCAAACATTTAAAATGTAAATTTTAAAATCATAAAAAACAAAAAAATCAATGCGAACGGCATATCAAAAGATTCAAAAAGCAAATTAGTCAAACCAAAAGGCTTATCTTATTCCTAAAACCTAATAAAATGGAGCAAAGCACTTAATTGTTTCCATTGCTTCAATTCGTTCAAAATTGCTCTCCCCCCACGGAATCAAGGAGATCTAAGATAGAGGCAAGGGTGAGATGCAAAGACCAATAATTAAGACAAACACTAAACAAATATAAAAATGTTTAATATTATAATGTTACGTGGATTAAAAGATTCATTGACAATAGAAATGGACCTTTGGATCCAAGTGATTCATCTCAAAATTTTAAGACATTTGAATTAGTTGATCGAGATTTTGAATAAAACATTTGAATTAGTTGATCGAGATTTTGAGTTTTATCAATGCCTTGAAAAATCTTCCTCTCCCAATCTCCCAAAATTTTAAACTGTTCAAAAAATAAAAAAATTCATTGACAATGAACACATAAATTAAGGACATTTTTACAAAGTTAGGTGAAATTAAAATAACTAAAAAATTATCCAAACATCTAAAATGTAAATTTTAAACTCAAAAAAAAAAAAAAATCAATGCGAACAGCAAATCTAAAGATTCAAAAAGCAAAATATTAAAATTAAAAAAGGTTATCTTATTCCTAAAACCTAATAAATTGGTGCAAAGCCACTTAATTATTTCAATTTCTTCAGCTGGTTCAAAATCGATCTCTCACCCCACGTTGCTTTTCAAACTAACGGAATGAAGGAGAAAAAACATTTTTTTTTTTTTGAGAGTTTGATTATACTATTTTTTTAAAATTTTAATCATGCAAAAATAAAAGTAAAATAAAATAAATTTAAAACACAATTTTAGAGTTAGGGTGAATAAATGTTGAGAATATAAGAATTGGAAAAAATCCTTCTTTTTTTTAAAATTAATTCTTTCAATATCATTTTGGATTGGATGATCATGAAGTAAATTACAAATCAAACCAATTTAATAGGTTTTTAATTTTTTTCATCTAAATTAATCCAATTAAGTAATGGTTGTAATCGGTTTTTAATTAGATTAGTTTATATTCAATCAGATTAATTGGATTGAGGTGAATATGAACAACTCTAGTAATAATTACTTTTTCATTAAACTATAAAGGGCATGATTGGAATAATGGTTAAAATTTAATGGATAACATTGGATAGCAAGTAGTGTATAGCAGGTAGTATGTAGCATGTAGCAGATAGTGGTAATGAGTAGCAAATAATAGATAACAGATAGCAAATAATGGGTAGTAGATAGTAGATTTTGATTAATATAATTATTTACTTATACAATAGTTAACGATTATTGTTTAATGTTTGTTGGGGGTGTGCTAGTGATGTGGGTTGATTAGTCAACAATAGTGATGATATGGAGGCTAACAAGGATGACACTCGAGAAAATGAGGAAGGTCTTTTTGGCGGCACCTGTTTTACGTGCGTGAGGCTACGTGCAAGAGGCTACATGCCATAAGCCATTTCGTTCCGTCCGGGGATGTTGGCTAGCAGCAAATCCTCGACAGTGTCTAAAACTGTAGATTTCTTAGCCAAGCCAGGAAGAAGGGGAACTGAGCAAAAAAATGATTATACAACTACCAAAAGAGTAGGACAAAAGTGAATCATCATTACAAGAGCAACAAGGAAAGAAAATACATGAGGATCAAAGGTTACTTGAGAAGCACATTTATACATAAAATATTATGACATAATAATAATGACAATAAATGTGCCTTCTATCATCTCTAGTAAATATCCTCATTTTATATCAAACAGCCCTCATATTGCAAATGGCAAATACAACAATCCTTCTTTTGAAGCTTTCTCAAGAGCAACAAGAATAAACTTGAAAGTGGTGATGGGAGAAGGAAGGGTGACCACTTGGGGGCTGGTGAGAGGAATACTTGATCTCGTTTTTTGATGCTAACCTTGCAACTTGATCCTTTGATACTCAAGAAAAATTACCCAGAAACAGAAACTGAAGCATGTTGCCTCCCAGCCATAATGTGATGCAAGTTTGGAAATTATTCTATAGTGTTGGGAATGCAGAAGATATGAAGAAAATGGTGATTTTTGGGTGACAGGCGTATAGGGTGAGAGGTTGAAGATGGGGATTTTTTAGAGGAAAAAGGGATGTCTCGTGCGTAGGGAAAAAAAGGCTAGACTAATGAAAACTATTCTTCTCTACCGAAAAATGAAGAAAAAATAATATATATAGGTGCAATGGTATTTTTGTAATTTCTAGGTTAATGGGCCAAAGGTGTTCATTGGCTACCAAGTAGATTTGGGTGAGTTGTCAAGCTTTTAGTGGCTTTGGACATTGCTGATAGCTTTTTAGTAGTGATATCATGAATTACCCAGTGGTTCCAATGAAGCTCTGTTGGTTTTAGTGATGGACTGGAAGTTGCCTATTTTTGGAGATTCCTCTAGCCATATGAAATTCCATTTTTGGGGAGGTGCTTGAGTGCAGCCGGCAAAAACAACACTTGCACAGGATTTTGGTAGGTTCCCCAAGATTTGCACAGGATTTTGGAAGATTTTCCAAGCAAAAAGCAATCTTTTTGAAAGATTTTCCAAGCAAAAAGCAATCTTTTTGAGTAGTTTCCAAAGGCATGAAACTTGTGCATTAAATATAGTTGCAACTTGTTGATGGTGACCAAAACAACATCTCTAGTTAATCTTCTAACGAGATTTTAAGCCTCTAGTTAGCATCAAAAGATATTGTTTTAGGAATAAATTCCACTTTCATGTCTTCGTCACCCAGCCTTTTCTAGCGAAGTCAGGCGACATTACTAGTGTCAAGCTTCGCCGAATACCTTACTTCATTGGTAAATACCTTACTTTGCCAGATGGGCAACGTTCACCCATCCATGCTTGCCAAGTTATTACTCTCATGGTTTATCCCAAGTAATTCCCATGCGCTTGGATTCATGAGCTTGTGTTTATTTGCAATGAGAGCAAGATACAAATGAGTATATATCCAAATATTTAAGTGTAAAGTGTATGGACATATGTCGCGGGGAAGGATACTCCCTTGTGTATTAAAGGGGATGATGGGGATGAATGTTGGTTACGCCCTTTGTTTGTTGGCCATGGCGAGCACCAGTATATTGTTGCTGTATACGTTTGACATTGTGCCAAAGTAAAGAATAAGTGATATGGATGTGTGCTGTGATATCGTTGTCCCAAGCCAAGTATCGTTGGTCGGTAATACCTACTAACACGTAAAATATGGAAGATATATGTTGTGAATCGGGATTATCAACGATTGGTAATTTTGTCCCTTTTGTATGAAAGAGTAATGATATGCATGGTTGCCAGCCATGTAAATTGTCACGCCCCAGAACCAGGAGTAAAACAAATGTTGTACACTTGTGAGAGAGTCGCATAAATGCACAAGGCTCGAAACCTACTTAATTCATATCTAACAATCCACGAAACAAATTTGGAAAAATCTAAAAATAAATTTAGCTTACATAAGAATGATCTATACCTTAAAATCTGTGTCTAAAAATACAAATGGCTAGCCTAACTCCAAGATAATCTAAGTTTGAAATACAAATGGCTAGCCTTCTAGCTCGTCATTCCCCTCAATTTTCCCATGTCTTTGGTTTAGTACTTGAAATGTTGGACGAGGAGAAACTATGTGAGATAACTCAGCAAGTAAAAAAATGAATGGCCCTTAATTAAAGTTATAACATGCCAACAAACGTAATTAAGTATTAAGAAAAAATGGTACAAGTATAGGAATGAAATACATGTCTACTCTATAGGTCATGACCAGTGTTTTTAAACCTCCTACTAATAGGCACAGTAATGACTAATGTGTTATCCCACTGGGAGCAATAACAGGACAAACTGGTTTTCAAAAATACATGTCGACATGTGCTAACATTTATAAACCTCCCACTAACGGGCACAGTAATACATCACCATTTTGGAGACCAAACCATGCAGGAGATACAGAAAAATCTGTAAATTACAAATCAATTTTAGGTTATCAGAACAGTTCAATAAACTCCCAGTAGGTATGCTCAATTCAATAAATGATAACAACTTCATTTTAAACCAATCATACTGGTTTTTGTGTAAAACGGGTTTAGTCCTACTACCACTTCAAAAATAATTCAAAATTATGCTTTTAAAACCTTTATCTTAAAATCTAAGGGCATTTACTATAGTTTTGCTTACCTTACCTTGTAGGTATATAACAACCTAGAATTTCAAGGACTCAAGGTGGTTGACGTGATTTAGAACCTATATCACATCAAATGAATACTTAGAATATACTTAAAATAGCTTCA
Source organism: Rubroshorea leprosula (assembly GCA_020521535.1). Lineage (NCBI taxonomy): Eukaryota > Viridiplantae > Streptophyta > Magnoliopsida > Malvales > Dipterocarpaceae > Rubroshorea > Rubroshorea leprosula. The sequence continues at coordinate 2,364,357 of BPVZ01000014.1, forward strand.
AAAAACACACCAAATAGCAAGTATCCCAAACAAAATTTTTGGACAAAATAAGGTGGAAAAATGGGAGAAACCGAGCTCAAAACCATCCTAGACACCAGCAGAAATATTGGGTAGTGAAGTGGGGGTTTTTGCCATTTAAAGTAGTCCCAAAATGCTTGTAAAAAGCCCTAAACAACAGGGATTTCTAGGCAGAAAGACAGCAGCAAACAGGGTAGATTACAAGCAAAAATTAGGTTGAAATGGACATCATTTAAGTAGAAAAGCAACAGCAAAAAAGGCAGCCTAAAAAAAGTAATAACAAGTGGTTTTAGAGGAAAAAAACAACAGTTAAAAGTCTAATAAAACCATGATGCGATATGGCAACAAATAATGTGGGAATTGAGCAAAAAACAAAACAAATTTCTAGGAAAGTTCTGGTTAGATTTTGAACCAAAAGTTTCAATAGAATTTGTGCCTAGAAATGGATCGATCTGAGTTAAGTGGTCAACAGATAAATTGTAACCCTATGTATTAGCATTCTATAGGATCAAGAATTACCTTAATCTGACATCTACATAGAAAGTTACGGCCAAAATACTAACTTAGGGTCGGGCTGCCAATTCTGTCTACCTACCAGAATAGAATTTGCAGCAGAGTTTTTACCATGAAAATAGCTTAACTAGGTTAAATGTCTAACAAAAAAATTGTAGGGCTCTCTCTTACTTTCTACAGAATCAAGAATGAACTTAATCTGATATCTACAAAAAGACTTATGGACAAATCACCACTGAATGGTCATGTTGTTAGAATTTCTAGCAAAAGGAATCAGATTTGGTGGCACTAAGGCAAAACCAAGGAGGAAAACTACAGAAAAATCACAAAATTGAAAACCCTAAAGGATTATAGTTAACCTAACTCAAATCAAAGATGAAAAGATGATCATATGACTGATTTCTTACTAGAAAGTGTTGGAAAATCCTGACCTCTCTTGCACTGTAAAGAACCTGACACGGACCGAAAGATTGGAAGGATACCAGTAGCAAGATCCGGGTTTTTATCATAATTTTAAGAACCATAAGCCTATTAATCTCTATATCTTGCTCAGAGAAGGAAGAAAAAGCTTAGTCTCAGCTATTTTTCTGACGAATAGAGGTTGGGTACAAGCTAAGGATTAGGGCTGCAGAGTCATGAAAAAGGCAAGGAAAGAAACAGGCAAATCAGCTTAGTCCCTTTTTATAACTGGATTTCACTTCTAACCCCTTTAGGTTTGTAAATTTTAGTTATTAGACCCAATAATAAAAATTCCTCCCATATAAATCCCTAACTTAAATTTAAATTTACTTATACTAATATATTCATGTACACATATATACGTCTAAAATGTCAGAAAATTTGGGATATTGCATAAATATTGCAAGGTTAGCCATGAATAGCTTTCCTATAGCCAGAGGGACAACGTGGCTAACTTTGCCATGGTTGGAGCATGAACTATGTGG
>BPVZ01000014.1:2378854-2395807 GCA_020521535.1 Rubroshorea leprosula
TTTTTGGGTTTTAGTGTGTGACTGGTCTCTACATTGTCTCGAACTGCAATTCTTGGGCTATTTTCTTTCTTATTATTATTATTATTATTATTATTATTATTATTATTATTATTATTATTATTATTTTACATAGATGCCTTTTTAGGTCGCATAAAGGATACTTAAATAGCCTGTTTGGTTTGCATTGGCCCCGGAAAAATTTTCCAGAGAAACCATAAGCCTCCCAAATGTCAGGTTGGTTCAGGAAGTTTTAATTTCTGGACGAATTATAGCTTATAAATATTTCAAACTGATTGGAAAGGCTTCCCAAGGAAAGGAATATAGGCTATAGCCAACTATTATTCAAATATAATCTAGGTATCAATCTCAGAAGGACCAGGAATCAATATCGAGGCATTGTAAGTGACTGTATGCTATATATCTGTATACTACAGACTTTGCGTTATAACCAATTTTAAGCACATTTTACTATATATGAGTTTATATATTCAGCTTAGCTTGATTTAACTTCTTAAAATTAATTTCTTAAAATAAAAATGTTGCCTAACCTAACATGCCTAATGTCTTTTTGACGCTAGACTATATTTTAAATTGCAATGGATGAATGTGTTTCGCTTGACATCCTATGTTTGTTTATTAATATTAAATTTATAATTAGTTTTTTTTTTTGCCGAATATGATTATTTTGTTAACAAAAAAAGAAAAAAGAAAAAAGAAAAAAAAACATTGTGAGAATTGCAGCCAAATCTTTGTAAGTTTTCGTGGTAAAGCTTGCAATATGCTGAGTCATGTATATTATGTTAAAATCAAGCATAATATAATCACCCCCAATAAAAAATCATGATACAATCAAGCATATCCACAAGTTTATCCAAATTAAGTCGGGATAAAAAATTAACGAAAGTTACAAACATAGCATAGAGAAAAAGGGAAGGGAACAAGAACTGTAAATAATTGAAGGGAGGAAGAAACATTAAAACATATTCATAGATTCAACATGTCCATGCCAATAACATGAAAATATTTATTGCGGACCTACATGCTAAAGCCAAAACGAAAAGCCTACAAATTAATTAATGAAACTCATGGGTTTCTCTTGACTACTGATATATCCAACCTTACTACCCAACGGTACACCATTTCCTTGCTTGTTTTTGGTTCTTTCCCCTACCCTTCTAATTGCTAATTAATACCCAAAAACAAGCATGGAAATAGCAATCGCCCTTAACTAATCAAACAAAAAAGAACAAAACAAGAAATTAAACCACAAGTTCTGATCCCTTGCGTTGCGACGACAATGGTCTCATGTTGTGTCGAGACCTACATGTTTTCTAGCTCGAAGAAATGAGAGGACAAAAGGCAGCGAAAACTCCAATACCAAAAAAGAAGCAAAATCATGGCAAATATTAATGACGGAATATAAACAAATGCATCAACTTTGTCCTCGTTCTTCATGATTAGTTGTGAAGAGGGTTTGGTCCGGAGGGGACTAGTCTCTTTTCCACACCGTATCTTGGATCAATCTCCTTTAGTGATGGCGGTGGCGGTGGTGGTGGCGGCGGAGAGAAATATCCGCGTTTTTGGATTCCTTGGAGTTGGAAACACAATGAACGTGGGTTTGCATGGGGGAAAGAAGAGCATGAATGGTGGCGAAGCAAGAGGCTGGGGATATGGTTTCTTGGAGGCGATGTTAGATTCTTGGGCCGGGTTGTAGAAGCTAATGAGGGGAAGAGGACGATGAGGAAGAGGAGTAGGCTGATGAGAAGCCTGCAGTGGTCGGATATGATGGTTGAAAAGGAAGAGCTCTTCATGGTTTGTGCTTGTTGAATAGAAAGCAGCACAGGGAGAGGAGAAAGATGGGACAAAGATGGCGTTTTATTAACGATGAGTAAGATGCACAGCAGTTCATCAGGACAGGAAGGGAAGAAAAAAAAAGGGATTATATATATATCAACAGTTGAAATTAAATTAGAGAGATAAATAATTAAAATTTTGTATATGTGTGGTATGAAAATTTGTGTGTAAATGAATCTCTATATATATATATATATCAAAAAAGTGTTTTATAGGGTGAATTGTGCATTAAAAGTGTGGACCACTCTATGAATTTACTTAAATACTTTTAACAAAACTACTTTTTATACTATTTTATTAAGGGTATGTCAATAAATTTATAGAGCAAACTACATTTTTAATATATAGTCCATCCTGTAAAACTTGAATCTCTCCCTCTCTCTCTCTCTATATATATATGTGTGTGTGTGTGTAGAGAATGATTGATACATCCTCTGGTTCGATACACTTTTTGACACATCACTAGTTAAACCATTAAAACATATTATAAGTAGCCAATTTAGCTAGTTTCTACAACTTGTATGCATGGTTGTAGTTTTTAGTTTATCTCCTTTTAATTTCAGGCAAGAAAGTAATGATTTTTTAATGAATGTATTATAATATATGTTAACTAAAGGGTGTGTCAATTAATGTCCTTATAGAAGAATGAAAATAGTGCATCTCAGTTTGATTCTCATTAAAAAAAAACTAGTCTTAAATTTAAAAACACCATATTTCAATGAATATAATCAAAAATTGATCAATAGATTTAGTGTTTTATTGATATAAATCATGCTTGTGAATTTATAAGTTAATCTAATATTTATAACCATTTGTTGAAGAAACTTATATTTTGGAACATATATTTAATGGTGTTAAATTTTGTAAATCAATGAACTATTTAGATTATTCAATCAATTTGAAAATTAACATGTATGAACACTAAATGCAAAGGTCAACTTTTGAAAATATTCATTGAAAATCATATTTTTGAAGTTGGTACTCTATTTTTTTAATAGAAGTTAGAATTGATAAGTATTATTCTACACAAACACACACATAACCTCATGGTGCTTGGCTTTCACGGCAAGCTCCCCATGATTCATGGATGATGAGCTTAGCTTCCTTTAAAGTCCCTTATTGTAACAAGAACTTAGCTTCAGAATGCATTAATTCCCTCCCATGATATAAGGTTTAGCAGGAAAGTGAGCTATCTCTTAAGAATTGTTTGTTAGTGAAGTCAAGTGCAAGGAGCTAGTAAAATGAAAATTACCCTTTAACAAGGTATTGGTAGAGACTTCTATTGTTGTGGGGTGTCATCTCCAAAGGAAATCACATTTCCTTACTCTTCAAGCAATCGGACTTTCCCAAGAATGGACCCCAATTCATCCACAGCCAAATCGACAATCCTAACTTAGAAATAATTGAATCATGTTGTTCCTCATAGAAAAAAATGGAAATAAAGTTAAGGAAAGATTAATTAAAGATGAAAAGTAGAATAATGTCATTGAAAGTGAGAGGAGCTTGAGGTGAGGCATGGATCAATCACTCTTCTTAGGAGATTTTGTGCCACTAGTGTAACGATGTTTCTCACGGTCATGCCACCCCCAAGATACAATAGTCCAACCCTTTCCTCATTATAACTTTATAAGTTTTACACTTTTGTAAAGTAAGCTCTACTCCACCACCTTCTCTTGCCTAAGGGAGTTTGAGCACAAAATACTATATAGGTGGAAAGAGAGTACAAAGAAGTCTATCATGCAAAAGTAGAGGCCTATTGGTAAGTCAACCGAAAAATATGAATTCATTTGGAGTGGCTAATTAAAAGGAATATTGTTTGAGTTCAAAAAGTTTGAATGAAACGGCTAATTACATTATGTAGTTGGTTAGCAAATATAGATTTGTAACTGATGAAGATTTGACAAATTTAATTTTTAAATGTTTCAAGAAATGGATTTGTAACCAACAAGTATTGGACAAATGATTTACAATATTTTTAAGGGTAAATGATAAATTTGGTCCCTCAACTTTATTGAGTTGCACTTTTTTGGTCCCTCAACAATTTTTTGAACTTTTTTGATCCCTCAACTCTAAGAAATACACAACGTTAGTCCTTCTATCTATTTGAACGTTAACTCTGCCCATATGACACTTTTTATATTTTTTTTTGATGATATGGATAATCCAACTGGAAAAAAATGATGACATGGATTGTCTAACTAGAACAAATGATGACATGGAGATAAATTTGTATATTTTTAGTAAAAAAATAGAAAAAACCTCTCCACCTGTTTTCTTCCCCCTCTTTCTTCCTCTTTCTTTCTCTTTCTTCTTCCCCCTCCTACTGCCTCCTCTGCTGACCGAACCCTGCCAAGCTAGGATCCTCCCCCCTCTCTCTTCTTCCCCCTCTTGCTTTCTCTTTCTTCCTCCTTTTGCTGCGACCCGCCAAACCTTCTTCACCCTCTTTCTTTCTTCCTCCTTCGTAGAACCTGAATTCAAGGAACCCAGCAATGGAACCCAATAACAAACCCAGTTCTGGGTTCCATGGAACCCAGCAACATGAGCTCAAGGAACCTAAATTTCTGGGTTTTCAAACCCATGTTTATAGATTTTTTTTGTTTAGTAACTCTAGCAATTTCTATGCATATATTGAACCCTTTTGTTTGATGGATTTTTGTTTCAAATATTGTGGTTGTGGGATGGTAATTTAGTATTATGAATGCTGTAAAATTTTGTTTGTATGTTTTGATTTGGCTATTTCTCTTGTGAGTATATGATCATTAAGCTAGATTGAAGTAGTATGAATTTTTAAGGTTTTGATTTTGTTTTGAGAAAGCAAGAGGGGAAGAAGAGAAAGAGGGGGGAGAAGGTTTGGTGGATCCCAGCTTTGCTGGGTTTAGTTAGCAAAGGAGGAAAAAAGAGAAAAAGAGAGGAGAAAGAAGATAGGTCGAAGAGGTTTTCTTATTTTTTTATTAAAAATATAAAAATTTATCTTCATGTCATCATTTTTTTTAGTTGGACGATCCATCTCATCATTTTTTTTTCCAGTTGGACTATCCATATCATAAAAAAATATAAAAAATGTCACATGGGCGGGGTTAACGGCTCAAATTGACGGGAAGACTAATGTTGTGCATTTCTTAGAGTTGAGGAATCAAAAAAGTGCAAAATATTGTTGAGGGACCAAAAATGTGCAATTCATAAAGTTAAGGGACCAAATTTAGCATTTAACCTATTTTTTAACTAAAATTTACAACATTCCTCCATTTTAATTAAAGGGATTAAATTTTAAAAGATAAAAAATATAGGTAAGGACAAACCATTATGCATAGTAGAGGTAGCAATGCCCTGAATTTTATATAGTGAGTCAATAATTCTTGTTCTAGAGTTTATAGTGAACAATGTCTTGAAGTGGGACTACGCAAAAGGATTTAGGAAACCATTTCACACACATTATAGTCCAAGTGTCAATTTTGAGGTTAGTAAGTCAGTACATTACAGTCTTTGTGTCTAATCCTAGTATTCATGGATGACCTAGAGAATAGCCTTATTCTCATAGGAGCAGCCCCACTCCGACATCCATATAGGTGAAATTTGTCAAAAGTTTTCCCATAAGGCTTGATCATTGAGTGGGGTATCCTCATAGGAAGTTCTGCACTCTTTGGGCTTTAATCTCATTCCCTTCGATGTAATCCAAATCTTCTCTCTAACTAGAGCTTTTTGTAAATGGATCAACAATATTTTCACTTGATTGTATATAATCCACTTGGATTATGCCATTATTAAAGTAAGACCTCACAATGCTATGTTTCCTTTGAATAAATCTAGATTTCTTGTTCTAAAGATGGTTATTCACTTTGTAAATGGTAGTGGTACTGTCATAGTGAATAACTATAGAAGGCACTAGTTTTTTTTTTCATAAAGAAATTCCAAACAAGTTTCTTAGCCAACTAGCTTCCTTGTAAGCCAATGCTAATAATATCATCTCTACTTCCATAATTGACTTTGAAATTATTTGTTGTTTTTTAGATTTCCAACTCACAATACCATTGCCCATCTTAAAAATGTATCCTATAATAGATAAAGAATCACCTGAAAAGTTGTTCCAATCAACATTACAAAATCCTTCTAGTAAGTTATTTTATTATAAAATAAATCATGATTTTTGGTAGTACATAAATATCATATTAAGTGTTTAACACAATCCCAATGAAAGGAATTAGACTTGTTAGTATCTTCCAAAAATTTAAACTACATAAAAAATATCAAGTCTTATGCAATTAGTAAGATACCATAAATTATCAATGATATGAGCATATTCCTTTTGATTAAGAATATCTTTCTCATTCGAAGTGGAATGTAAGTGCAATTGGATGATAAAGCTGTCATTACATTTCTAAAATTATAATAATTGTACTTTTTCAATATTTTTTCTATATAATGGCACTAGTCAAGAAAAATTCCATTATCATTTCTAGTTATTTTTATGCCAAGGATCACATTCGCTTCACCCAAATCCTTCATGTTAAAATGCTTATTTAGCAATGACTTAGTAGTGTTAAATCATGTCTAAGTTTGAACCAAACATATGATAACATGACAAATTTGAAAAATACAAAGTAAATGCATTTATCAATTTCACTTGGTTTAAAATCGTTTTCTATCAAGAAAGTATCAAATTTCTCGTGTAATTGTTTTGGGGTTTGTTTCTAACCTTAAAGATATTTAGTCAATTTATATGCCTCATCCTCTTGGCCAAGTATAATAAAACCTTAAAGTCGATCCATGTAAATCTCTTCATGCATGTCTCCACTTAAAAATGTCATTTTAGTATCCATTTGATGGATGAGCATATTATGAATGGTGGCTACAGTTATGAGTATTCTAATGGAAGTCACTCTTGTTACAAGTGAAAAAGTCTAGTTCCTCCTTTTGTTTAACACCTTTTGCAATAAGTCTTACTTTATATTTTTCTATAGTTCCATCCCCCCCCTCCTTTTTTTTTCTCGAAATCCATTTATATCCTATTGTTTTACAAGCAAAGGTATATCCACTAATTTCCAAGTTCTATTAGAAATCAAGGAATCTATTTCATCATTAATAGCTTTTTACCAAAAATGAAAATCAGAAGAGGCTAAAGCGTCTTAAAAAGATAATGGTTTTCCATTTACACTACAAACAAAATAATTTGAACCAAAATCTCTTTACACATTCTTTTACTTCTTCTAGGTTTAAAATCCATGTCCCCTTGATTTTGAAAATGAGATAAAACCAAGGAACTAGTTTCAAAATTATTTTGCTTTAAATAATCATGGCTTCCATTTTTCTTAAGTTTAAATCGAAATTTATCTTTATGAAATATAACATCTATAGACTCAATAGCAACATTATAATTGAGATCAAGGAATTTATATGCCTTACTTATAATAGTATAACCAATAAAAGCATAGGTCGTAGCTTTCTCACCCAGCTTAGGTCTCTTTGGACTTTTTAATTCTTACATAAACCAAGTATCCCTAAGCTTTGAGATAATTAAGATTTGTTCTTCCACAATGCAAAAGAAGTTAGATTAGTCTTCTTATTAGGAATATGATTCAAAATATAACATGTAGTCAAAACAACTTCACCGAACAAATTAGATGGTGTACTTGAACTAACAAGTATAGCATTAATCAAATCAATTAAAATACAAAATTTACCTTCAGTCACACCATTAGAAAAAGGTGAATATGGAGTAGTCTCATGAATAATACCCAAAGTTTGTATAAATTTATTAAAGTCATTTGAATGATATTATCCACCTTTATTAGTTCTAAACCTTTTAATTTTCCTTTTAAATTGATTTTCAACCCCATTTTAAAAAGATTTAAAATTTTCAAAAGCGTCACTTTTATACTTAATCAAATAAATGTGTATTTTGAAAAATCATCGATGATAGTAATAAAATACCTATGACCTCCAGATAAAAAAGCTCCCTCAAATTCATAAATATCAATATGAATTAACTCTAACAAATCAAATTTTCTTTTAATGCTTTTAAAAGGTTTTTTTCTTAAGTAATTTTAGTCAAACTACAAGATTCACATTTTTTCATACATTTATTATTAATATTATATTAACAAGCATGTCAAACAGTATTAGAAATCATATAAATATGACTTGAAGAGACTTTATTCATATCAATATTCAACTTATACATGCCATCACATGCATAGTCTTTCCCAACAAATATACCATTTTTGGTCAAAACATAATGCTCAAATTCATAAATTTCTTTAAAGTCAACCTTACCAAGAAGAAATCTGAAAACTAAATTTTTCCTCATTTAAGGAGTGTAAAGCACATCTTTGAGAATCAATGTTTTTCTAATGGTAAAATTTAATTCCACCTCTCCTTGGCTAAGAAGCTTCATTGATCACCAAATTTAATTCATAAGCAAGTTTGTTTTAGATAACATTGCCATAAAGGACTCCTCAGTTATGTTGACTTATGGAGTAAGCTTACACTTCTAAAATTTGCAAACTTTAGCAATATGTCCAAGCTTTCCACACACAACATGCATTGCTATTTTGTTTTGAAGGAGGTCCTTGGTTCTTAAAATTTTGACTTGGTCTTCTAGAAGAATGGTTCCCATAATTCTTTTCACAATTTTCTTCTTAGACCTCAATTGGGTATTATCTTTAAAATTATTATTTTTAGGAAAGCTATCATTAGTAGCAACAAAGTTTACCTTTGATATGTTACCTTTATTTATAGTTCAAGCATCTTAATTCCTTGCCTCCTCTTCAACTTGAATATGAGTTAAAAATTTTTCCACGGTGATCTCCTTTCGCTTGTGGTGAGTCATCTTTTGGAACTCATTTCATAAAGATAGCAACTTATCGATAATGGTTACAGCTTTTAGATTGTCATCAATTTGTATGCCCTTTGATCTAAACTCATGGGCAAGCATTTGTAACTCTTGAATTTGTGACACCACCAACTTGTCATCCATTATTTGGAAGTGCAACTATTAGCTACCAACATACATCTTTCACTAGCTTCCTTAGTGTCATATTTTTTCATATTCATCTTTCTCCTATTTTTGGACTTTTTTCTTATGAGATTTCTTTTCTTTAGTACTCATACTTTTAGTGGATTTATTAATAGGATTTTCCTTAGTAAGGACATATGCCAAGTTGAACAAGTTAAGATAGTACAAAACTTTTTCCCTTCCATCTTTTGAACTGCTCACCATTAAAATGAAAAGGCATGTTAAGATCATTAATGAACTTAATAGGTTTTTCACAAGGAGAACTCAATTTTTTTTTTAAAGAAAATTTTGAACTGTCCTAAAATTGTTGTTCCTCATAATAAAAAAAATAAAAAATAAAGTAATGGAAAGATTAGTAAAACCAATTAATTAAAGATGAAAAGTTGAAAATGTCACTAAAAATATGAAAAGTTAGAGTTAAGGCATGGATCAATTACTCTCTTCCAGACAATTTGTGTCAGTGGTGTAGTAGTTTTTTATGGTCACATAACCCATATGATACAATAGCCCAACATTTCCTTGTTATAACTTTATAAGTTCTGCACTCTTATAAAATAAGTTCTACTCCACCACCTTTTGTTACCTATGAGAGTTTGAGTACAAAATACTATATATTATGAATGAAAGTGCAAAGAGATCTATTGTGCATAAGTAGAGGCTGCCTATTTATAAGCCCTTGGGTAAGTCAATTGAAAAATATAAATTCATTTGGAGTGGTTGATTAAAATGAAAACTATTTATAAGTTCAAAATAATTTGTATGAAATGGCTAACTACATTATGTAGTCAATTGGCAAACATTGATTTATAATTGATGAAGATTTGACAAATTTAATTTTTAAATATTTTAATAAATGAATTTGTAACCAAGTATTAGACAAATGATTTACAATATTTTTTAATTAATATTTATAACATTTACAACATTTACATTTGCCTTTAAACCACTATTGCTTACGTTGTATATCCCCCCCTCCAATTCTATTCAAACCTAGGAAAATAAACAATAAGGGAATTGAAGATGATTAGGTCTCCTTCGTCGCTTCACTAACACCAAACTAAGGGTGCTTAGCTATTGCTCGAATTAGTTCCAACACTATGCAATGCTAAACTTGTAAACACCCTTGAAGCTGGTGGAAATAAATTAGAGAAGGCCATAAGAAAGAGAGCAGAAATAAGAGAGGTAGGGGAAAGAAACCCCTATTCAAGAGAAGGATTCATAAGAAGTGAGTTTGTAGATAATAAATAGATATTTTTTACCTCTAAATATGTCTTCCATAGCACCAAAAAATGCCTAAATTACTATAGGAAAAAGTGGGTAATCCAAAAAGGAAAAAAAATATGCTGTTAAGAGATCTAACAACATGCTTTAACTAGACTTCAACCACAAACTTAGTCAAATATTAAATCAACATAACAAAGTATAGATTCATATCTCTTTTAATTATTCTTAACAAATTAAAATTAATATTTGAAATCATTTGCATTCATGGCTCATAGCACCAACATTCCACATGCTAAGATCATTAATTATGCTCCACAATGCATGGCATGGTGTCTTGTTAGATTTTTAAATGAGAGCCAACTCCTAAAAATAAAAGGTGGTGGGGGTATGATACGTCATCCTCTAAAATTTTTTAAAAGATTTTATTTAAAAATTCACTTTCAAATTAATATTTTAAGAAATCAACCATTGGATTAAAAATCCTATTTATATAAATTATTTATAGCAACTTTTATATTAATTAAATATTTATAATCTTTTGATAAAAAAAAGTTTTATTTGTTAATACATATTTAACACAATATTTTAAAACTTGACCTAATGATTGACTTGTTTTGATCATCAGGTTCAATTTAATTGGTCCAACCAATTTAATTGATCAATCCAACTGGTTTATTTAATAAATATTGTTAAAATTATTTAATTAATTATAAATTAGTTTTACTTTAATTGGTTTTATTTTTAAAATTGATTGAAATCTTTTTTGCATCCATTAATAAAAAAGTTATTATCAAAATTTGTTGATTTCAAATTAATTTCATTTATGAAATTTACTAAAATACATAATATATTTTATTAGCCGTCTAAAGAATTGATATTATATTAATTATAAAATGAGAAAAGTGCATATTTGTCTTGATTTCTAAAATAAATTAGAGTTTTAACAGTAAATTACGTTGTTTTATTTAATTAAAACTTAATTCAAAATTTAAAAATTTATCTTATTAAATGTTGATATTTATATTCAAAAACTATTTATATTAAAATATATAATTGATTTTTAAATTTAGATATCAACATTTAATGTAGTAGGTTTTTGAATTTTGAATTGAGATTTTTGTTTTTTAATATAGATTAAGACTCTAATTTTTTTTGAATTAAGACTAATATCCGTTAATGTCTAATAAAATTATTTTTTTATTGATTTTATTTGCAAAATTACTTGACATTAGTTTTAATTTTGCATTGATTTCATTTGTTTTATTTACTAAAATAGTCATTTATTTTATTTTTAAAAGTGAATTAATTTGATTTTAAATTAATTTCGCTCTTTAATTCGAAGTAATAATTTAATTTCAAATTAATTCTCTTTTTGAAAATTGATTCAAATTACATTTAGATTAATTTAAAATTTTTTACTTCCAACATTTCAAAATAATTGTAATTTTTTTACTCTAAATTTATCTCAAATTAATTTTTATATTTTATTTTTTAAGGTAAATTAGTATTTTTTTTTCTACTTTAACCCAATTATTATCCATTCAATTTAATTAATTATTTAATCACAAAAAATCTCTTTATTTTTTACTTCTTTTTTAGGGACATTATAGATAAATAAAGTTATTGTCTTTAAATTTTTAATTTTGAAAAAAAGAAAGAGTAAAAACTGATAGTTATTTTAGGATGAAAAGGGTATTCATTAATGGTAATTTGACTTTAAATAAATTGTATAGTTTAATTATTATATTATTTATAAAATAAAAAAAATATAGAAAATAAAAAAATAAAAAAGTCAAAAAATGAACCAATTTGAGTCAACTATAGTTTGATTTGATTTGGGTAAGTTTAACTAAATTTTGACTAAATTTGATTAGATATAACTATTACCAAGTTAATATCATAAATTGGCCTTTTTTTTTAAATTGGTATCAGTTAAACCAACTGAACCAGTCAATTTGAATCAAGTTTCAAAACAATGATAAGAGTGTTAAATTTTGTGTAATCAATGAATTGATTAGATCTCTTAAATCAATTTAAAAGTTAATCTACATAATCTATACAAGTAAAAATTTCAATTCAATAATTAATTTTTGAAATATTAATTAATAAATTTTTAAAAATTTAATTACTAAAAGATAAGTTGTAAATAGGGTTGGGCATGGAGGCTCGCAATCAATTGGTTGCCCACCAACCATGCCAAAATTGAGCTTGTGGTGCAAGGACAAACAGGCTTCGGGCTTTAGGACATGGGTTTGAGCCTCAACCAATAGTGTGGTGTTCAATTCCAAGCCCAAGAACCAAACAACCGAATAATAAATTCAAAAACCTATATGATTTGTGAGGAAAAAAATAAAACATATATTTTGGTTTTAATTTCATTTAATCGTAATTAATCCTCCTCAAAACCTAATTTCATTCATTCTCTCTTCTAGAAATTTTCATCAACCACCTCCCAAAACTTTCCCCCAATTTAGGAAATTCTACCATTCCCTCTAATTTTCAAATGGAGTATTCCTCTTTTAAGCCTTTAATCTCTCATATTTGCTGCTCACTTCCTAGTTCTCATTCATATTGTCACGCCCCAAAACCCAATTTCGAGACGCGACAGACGCCATGCACTCGTGAGACGGGTCCCACAAATGCACAAGGCTCGGAACTTATCACATTCACACTCTGATACCATCAAAATCTGAAGATCAAATTATAAAATCTCTCTGATATCATAAAATCTCCAAATACAAGATCATGATTTATTTCTAAAATTTATATCAATCTCGAAATGGCTAGCTTTCTAACTCGTCACTTCCCGTGGTTTCCCCGTCCTCGGTTTCATTTCCTGAAATGGTGGACAAGGAAAACTATGAGATAAACTCAGTAAGTAAATATGGAGTGCCCCTTATTTAAACTTATAGCATGCCACATGTGCAATCACGCAAAACGAATACAGTACGGGAACGAAATAGACGTCTCCTCTATAGGTCATGGCCAGCGTTTATAAACCTCTAACTGGCGGGCACACGATTTGCTGGTGTATAACCCCCACTAGCAGGGTCACTCGAACGAACGGGTTCTATCAATAACATGTCGACATGTGCTAGCGTTTATAAACCTCCCACTAGCGGGCACACGAATAACATGACCATATCGGAGACAAAACAGGCAGAAGTTAACAGAAAAATCATAATTCGCTAATCACTTTCAGATCATCAGGACAATCAATCAAATTTCAAGTAGGCATGCTAAATTTAATGAAAAGCACAAAACATTTCACTTCAAATCAGTCATACTTGTGTAAAACGGGTTTAGTCCCGCCACCACTTCAAAAACAAATCGAAACATGCTTTTAAAATCGAAGGGCATTACCATAATCTACTTACCTCACTTGCATAAAACCGAGCACTCAATTCACGTACTAACTGACAGAACGATCAGGAACCTAATCAAAATATTCCACAATTAATATCGGACTATCACAAATTCACACTGAAATCATCATTAAGATCACTCCTAATGCCGATGCTATTCCTATCAATCTCCACATGATCAAATATCTCTAAATTCGTTCTTATATCACAAACTAATCATTTAAATCCCCGTTAATTATTGGCCCTCGGGGTGTGAACAGTGTTTTGTGAACAGTACCCGTGAACAGTACCACGACGTGAACAGTAACCCCGACATGAACAGTAACTGCACTTCCAAAAATTGGCCAACACACTAGCTAATCTCACGGGATTTCACTCCAAAAATCACAGCAATCAATTAACACTCAATCACATAAATCCCACTTGAATTAGTGCTTAATCATGGTCCTAAAGCTACCGGAATTATCCCCCATTTTTAGCCAAATTCGGACATCACAAAGCAGCAACTTTAAATGGATAATTTAAGCCTTAAATGGCTGTCACATACCAGAAATTGCAAGCAAAAACCGAACCTAGTAGAGGGGGAAAGCCGACGGCATTGCAGGGAAGAATCACGCAATCTACCCAAAAATTGGAGAACCAAGAGGAAATGAAGGCACACCCAACTTAAATCAAAGCTAAAAGGATGAAATCATGGTTGTTCTTACCGAAAAAATGCCCAGAAATCACCCATAATCAAGAGCAACCAGCGGAAGGACAAAGTAGAGCAGGGCAGATCCGGCTTTTCCAGTAGGGGGGGAAGATTTCTGGGTTCTAGGTGTGTTCTAGAACAAGAAAGGAAGGGGAAAATACCAAGCTTCCTTACCAATTTTCCAAGGCATGGCTGGGTTTCCCTTTTTTTTTTCTTCGGGTGGCTGCAGCGGGAAGAAGAAGAGCAGAATTGGGAATGGCTGGGGAAGAAAGAAGGAAGGAAAAGAAAAAGAAAAGAAGTCATCCTTATCCAAAATCTTTCCCTCTTTAAGTCCCTCAACTTTGGGAATGTTGGCTATTAAGCCCAAAATAATATTTTTCCACAATTTAGTCCCAACTTACACTTAAATATTCCCAAAAATTTGGGATATTACACATATTCACATTCCTAGATCTTATCCTCTCTCTAAACAATGCAAACTTTGTTCATCATCCATATCTAACCTAATTCCCTGTCTGAAAACCTTAATATATTTTGACTTTAGTCATATCTGTATAGGATACCCATACCTATTTGTCCATCTAAGTTTTCAAGTTTGATTTGTGACTTCAATTCACTTTGATTTCATATATTTAAACTTATACCCTATTTTTAATTTTATTTATGAAATTGGAATAAAAGCTCTAAGAAAAATTGTAACCCTAATTTGATTATAAGTTTGTGATTGTTGCTTCTTCGTGCTAGTAATTGCTAACAACTCAAACTCTAATCTCCCAAGGTTTAATTTTCTAAAATTCATAATTCTCTTTTAAATATCTAAAATTATTTGTAATGTAATTTTTTTGAATTGCCATTTTATTGATATGAGTACAAGGGGTACTCAACCGGTCCAATTACATTGATGAAGCAACTGTACAAGTTTACAATGAAAATTATAAGGCAATTGGTGCATACCCACCTTTAATTATGAGTATGAGCAATTCTTTGAACCAGTGCCCCACCATCCCTTACTCATGATTTTGAGGCAGCATTTGTTTTATTTATTTATTTATTTAATGCATAATCTTGGCTCTATTTGTAATGTAATTGATAGCCCTATTTATTATTTGTATAATTCATTGTATTTTTAGATTAATTTATGATAAGAAGCATTTTTATATATTTTAATCTATTATTTTAGCCTTGATTTTATTACTATTTGCAAGGATTATATGTGATTTTCAATAGATTTTACATAGTTCCCATTTTTTGTGGCGAAAAGGACTTGAATGCATAATAATAAGAGTTTTTGAGATTGATTGAATATCTTTTAAAAGTTGAGGGATTGAATTATAGGAAAAAGGTTCATCTTGGGACCTAAATGAATGAATCTTAAGCTATGAGATTAAAGTTCTCATTATGTAAAATTTGGAGGACCAAATCTGTTATTTTACCATTGAAGAAATTGCAAAAAGGATAGGAACCCGAGTATGGTGTCAACACATAATTTATAGTGTCAACAGAATGCGTTAAGCATATTTAGCATTGAAATTTCCTATTTTATCCCAAGTCCCACTTCTTTTCTAATAGGGTTCTTAAACTTTATAAATATGTCTTTAAAAATCAAATTTAGGGCTTTTGGGAGAGACCAAGAGAGAGACGACTAAGAAGAATTCAACATTAAAAAGAAGATCAAGATTTGAGATTTTGTATTGTTAAATTGGTTTTGTTTGTCCTTAAATTTTGTTTATTGATATCAAATATTTTTATATTCATCATGAAATCTTTAATTTTCTGAAATTTAATTATGAACTAATTTAATTATCTAAGACTACAATTTAACTTGATCAATTTAATATAAAATTTCATGATTTTATACTTTCGAGGTTTATTATTTTATATAGAGTATATTTTATTGTTTTAAATACTTTTTAATAATTAGATGCCATTAAAACTGATTTGAAGAGTATAATTAAGATCAAGAGGAGATTTTATATAGTAACTCCTAGTAATATATACCATGAATCAAATGAAAGTTAAAGATGGACCAACGTGATTCGTGCATCATTTGTGATAAATAAACTTAAGGTTAAATGCTAAATTTGATCCTTCAACTTTAGTGAGTTGCACATTTTTGGTCCCTCAACAATTTTTTGCACTTTTTTGATCCCTCAACTCTAAGAAATGCACTCTGTTAGTCATTCTGTCAATTTAGACCGTTAACTACGACACGTGGCATTTTTTATAATTTTTTTGATGAGATGGCAAAAAAAATTTAAAAAAACTCTGATTTGGAATTTTTTTTTAAGGCACGTCATTGCCAACTCATTCAACTCATAAATCGATTTTACCTTAATAAAAAAATAAAAAAATTACAAATTTACCTATCTCCCTTTCTTGACCCATCTTCTACCCCTCTTTCGATCATCTTCTTCCTTTCTTTTTTTTCTTTTTCTTTCTTCCTCTTCTTTCTTCCTCTTCTTCCTCTGTGTCTGTTGGGTTCGGTGAACCCAGTTGCTGGGTTCTGTGAACCCAATTTGGCTCCACTTTTTGTTTTTTTGTTTTTTTTGTTATATGTTTGTTTGCGAAGAGATTATCCAAGTTGCAGGGTTCAAAATGGAAAGAACAGAAGCAGTTGGGTAAAGAAGCAATTCTTAGTGGTTTCCATTTGTTTGGCTGGAAAATGGTATGGTTTGGATGTTTGGATGCTGAGAAAATGCTTTGAATTTGTTTGGTTGTCAAGATTGGTTATGGAGAAATTATAATATCCGTTAAAGAAAAAAAA
This sequence comes from Rubroshorea leprosula, assembly GCA_020521535.1. Classification (NCBI taxonomy): domain Eukaryota; kingdom Viridiplantae; phylum Streptophyta; class Magnoliopsida; order Malvales; family Dipterocarpaceae; genus Rubroshorea; species Rubroshorea leprosula. Next base: position 2,395,765 of record BPVZ01000014.1, read on the forward strand.
TTTGGTGAAAAAATTGTGGTTTAATTATAAATTAATTTAGAAT
>BPVZ01000014.1:2411670-2430313 GCA_020521535.1 Rubroshorea leprosula
CTTTCCTTGGGGTTTTGAATCTCCTTATTGTGCGTGTGGGTCTCATTGCACTGTCTAGAGTACACATCATGTAGTGTTTAGGAATCTTTTTCATTCAATGAGATTATTTTATAATGTACAAAATGTTTTTACACAATACATTAGCAATCTCAAACTTCCCACATGTATAAGCAAATTCTTCAGTTGATGGTCCGCATTGTACAAATTGTGAATCAACGGTCTTTTCCAACTCATAGGTAACAACATAGGTGGTCACCCCATCACAAGTGGTCACTTCATCATGCATACAATAGAAACAAGCTTTGAACTCACTTTAAAACTTGTCAAAAAATTTTCTAATGTATATATCTCCCACTCGAACTTCAATAGGATGTAAGTTAAGGGGATATGGCTTTGCTTTCATGGTTTGCATGTCTTCATTCATTTTTTGATCATGGTAAGATTATAATGTTCTAATATATTGGTTGACAAACTTAGATAATAGATTTTTAAAGTTCTCCTATCCATCAAAAAATGCATTAATGCTCTAACTTTGCTGATTCATCTCATTCCAACAAAAAATGTGTCTCTTAAATATATATCAACCCAACTACACTGTTGTTCATACATGTTTTCTAACCACTTCCAAGACTTCATTTCATTATGTTGCTTATCAATTAATGGCTCCACAAACTCATGCCTATATTTTTCCTTAAACTCTTTCCAAGCACTCTCGACTTTTTCAATGGTTTTACCGTTTTTCACCCACTTATAGTATTGTTCATCAAACCTAGGATTATATAATAATCCTAAGGAATGAAGGTACTCATCTACACAGAGCGAGATGTGCTAAATGCAAAAACTTATGACGTGTGCTCAGAAAGACCTTTTTAATAGCATTAGTGATTGCCGAGTCTTGATCAGTGATAATTGCACCCGATTCTTTACCCTCCATGCATGATAGTCATCATTTAAAGAACCATATAAAAGTAGCTCTTGTCTTATTTGATAAAAAGGCATATCTAAATAGTGTTGACTATCCATTATGGTTCACATCAATAAATAACAAAAATGGTAAAAGGAATTGATTGGTCTAATATGCCACATAAAAAATGACGATATCACCAAAATGTTGATACATTGTCCTCGCTCCCATCTGCCTAAAACATGCTCCTACAAACACCATCTTCATTAAGTTTTATGATATGGTAGAAATTTTCATGTGAGACAGTTATCTCCAAGAATTGTTGCATAATTGTTAGGCACTTGCGACCAATGTTGCTTTCTCTTTTCTTCCTCAAGTGCTTTCGACATTGTGGGAGAGTAATATTTGAGCTACCTTGGCCTATGACATGCAAGAGTCATACAATTTTTTACGGTCCACACCCTGCTACCTTGTTTTAATCCATTAACATTCTTGTCTTGTACCAGATGTTCTTTCGTTATGTGTAATTTCTTGTTTTATTTAGAGAGCTAAACAATTCATGGTTATGTTCACCAACAAAATGGGTGATGAGCCAAACTCCATTTTGAAAGTGCAAAGACATTCAAGTCTTACAACCCACTTGAACTAGACACTCCCATGATGGTTTATATTTAGGCACACAAGGTCTCTTCTTACTAGCCTTGAAGCAAACAAAATAGTTTTTAGTAACAAATCCATAAGAGGTGGATCTCTTTGATGATTCTATTTGAATACTAAACCCCATTCTCCTAGCATATTCATTGTAAAACTTACGAGTTTCTTTTTTTGAAGGAAATTGCATCCCTTCATAAGGCATTTCACTAGTAATGTCATCTTCACTTAACATTTCTTTACATTCTCTAGCTTCCACCATATCATGAGAGGCAATAGCACTTGCAATCTCTTGTTCATCATACTCATTCCTGTCTTGTACAACTAACAAATTATTGTTGTCAATATAAGTTATTAATTGTTGAACATTAATATCATGAGACATTCTTTGAGCATCTGGAGAACACTTATAAATCAAACAAAAATGATAATAATTAAATTATAGAAAAATATTGGAATTTAAAACATCAAGCATTTAAGATTTTTTTTTAGGAGCAATCACACAAACATGGTACCAATAAAAATTCAAATTGAATAGAAAAAACTCCAATAAGACCACTTTTTCAAGAAGAATTTCTTAATAAAACTAATATAGGGACTCATTCTTTCAACATGAAAATAGAGTATTTATGACATCTTATACTTATATTTCTAAGGAATTAATAAACCTCTTGCTGGTAAAACAATGTGATTAAAGTTCTATTTAAGAGAATCTTCAGATTGAAAAAGAGTTAATACATTTCCCAAATAGCCTTTAAAATTTAGCTATTGAAAAATGAAAACCTTTTAAAATTTATACTTAACCAAATAAAATTTGTGGCTATAAAAAGTAAAAAACTAAAGAGAAAACAAGATTAAACATGTATCTAATATATCAATTGCAGCTATGAAAGATGAACAAAAATTCATCAAATAAAATAGAAGGGCAATCAAACCTATGACAGATTGTAAGAATTGAAGGAAGAATAAGATGAAAGGAAATTGATGAAACTTCAGAGACAATGAACGAAATGCTTTCAACAATAAAAAAGAGTGAAATCATAGATGAAAAGAAATCACACATGAAGAAAGATAAATCATAGGGATTATGTTTAATGAAGGGGATGGAATAGGAGAAAGGGAGGTAAAACGTCAAATGGGGACAATGGAGGAAAACTAAAGAAAATAAGGATATGGGCTTGAATTTGAAATGAAATTATTTTAATAATCAATTTTGCCTAAAAATTAACAGTACCAACTACAAACCATTTTATTCATATGATAATAAGTCTACAACCTTTAAATGTATAGTTGGCTTGAGTTACTACTAATGCATTCTACTTACTAGGGCAATATATTTTTATACGTGACTATTTTTTACAAACAGATTTTAATTTCTTTCTCCCATCTTATTTTAGTCAAGTTGTTGGTCTTCATTGTGCCATAAGATATGTTTATGGTAGTTTTGAGGTAATTTTATCTTTCCTTTTTGCATTTTATATTTATTCTTTGATAAATTATTTCTTTGGTTTTGTATCCATATATTGGTTTTGTTTAATGACCGCAAGAAAAGAACTTTTGTCCTTAGTTTACTAACTGATAAAAAAGCTACTTTGAAGACATAATTTAAAGGAACTCTTAAGTAGGCAACAATTTGTTTGGTGAGAGATTCATTTTAGATCAATTGCTTGTGAATATATGAAGATATTGTTTTTCTTGATTCTATCATTTTTTTTTTTTTTGCTTTAAGTTTGGTTAATTTTGCTGCACTTATTTCATGTTTTATTAAGATAGAAGTTGAATTAGATTGACAAAGAATGAATTCCTTCCCTATTTATGTTTTTGCCTTCAAATTTTGTTTGATGTTAGTTTTATTGGCTTGACCATATTTTGTTTCTTGATATATATACTTGTGAAAGGTTTAAATTTGGTTGTAGTTTTTGTCTAATGTGTTATATGGATGCATTCATACCATGCAAAGTTTGTTATATAATTGTATTTGTAATTAAGTGAAACTAGTTTATTATAATCACAAATTAAGGATCCTATTAGAGACTGTTGTGGATAACATTGCAAAATTTGAAGTCTTACTTGACAGTTTTTTGTAATCAAAGTAATGAAATCTCCTTTCTTTAGGTGTTTTAGAAATCACTTCATTTTATTGTCCAAATAAAAACACTTATTATCTAATTAATGACAGTTTAATTAAATATTTTCATTGTACTTAGTTTCTAAATTATATTTTATCTATTCTGTTTATTGTATGTTGACCAAGGTTATCAATACAGTTTTGTACAACTGATATGGTTAGTATGTATTGGTTTTAGGCTTAATTTAAAATGGTACAAGATTAAATTTCATTTTGTTCAAATATGGGTCATTTCGGTCTTATTTTAGTATGCCAATTGGCACACCAAAATCTTACTGGTATGAGTTTTTTATCTAATTTTTTTCTTTAAAAAAAACAATATATTACTTACCAAATGATGTCATAAGAGCATCTTTATCTTTTAGAACAATACAATTATCAATATACTTATTTTTATCAACAAAATAACTATGTTTTTTTCAATATATATGCATAAATTATGACTGGAATCTTAAATTATTATTATTATTGACCAAATATGTTAGATGATTATCTAGTTAGATTTAAACTTAAAAGAATATATTGCACATCTAAATAAATGTTTAATATTTTTTAGTTGTGTTGGTTTTAAATTCAAATAAAGATATGAATCTTTATAAATAAATGCAGAATATGTTAGTATACTATTTTTTCTTTAATATTATAATATTAATATTTCATGGATTTGTCATTTAAATGTTTTTTAATTTCTAAAAAATTAGTTTTTTAAGTATTAAATTTTCTTAGACTCATTAAATATCATTTCATAGTTATATATTTAATTTATATAAAAAATATATATTTATAACTGTAAATCCAAAATGGTACATGAAAAATTTTGATATATGTTATGTATCATTTTAATAGCAAAACTGATTCACAAGCTGATATGGTATTAGGAACCTCAATCTTGACACTTCTTAAGTATTGGTATGGTAAAACTTGCATGTTATTTATAATTATACAAAAATATGAGTTTGACAGATTGCTTATTTAAAGAGGTAGCATTCATCACTCAAAAATGTATATATAATTAAGGATTCATGAGTTAAGATTTTAAACTTGCTTATGAATAATCCATTGAAGTAGAGTATAAAGGATCTTTTATTTCCACTTTTGTTTCTTAGTAACGAGCTTATACGGTGTCTTCTAAATTTCTCTCCGTTCCCATCTTTTATTCTAAACGAGTTACACAAGATTTTCAAAATCTCAATTTTTAGCAACCTTATTTGTAGGCTATTTACTATTTCCCATTATTATTGAGATTTGTGGATTATAGTTCATTATCTAGTCCACACTAAAGGCAAGTGTTATTGTTTTGTCCTTTATATATTGATCGTACAGTTGAGACATTTCTTAGGATGTTTGAGACTCAACTTTACAACATAACCCATGATGAAATTAAGGTAAAATAAAATGTCTGTTAGATATCAGTAATTCATACTTTTTTCATGTTTATGTAGGTTTCCTTAGAACTTCCATGGCAAGATCTATATTATGATAATAATTCACTACTAAATGTTTTCCCAAAAATCATTAACTACTTTGACAAGATTCGCCTCTCTTTTAGGCATGTATTTTGCATGTCGATGGCTCAATTCATTTGCATAAGTTTGTGTGGATGGAATTTAATGGTAAGCTAAGCTATTGAACTTGTGGTTATACAAAGTAATGTAAATGCATTGATTGACATGAAACTAAAGAAGCTTAATAATCTAAGTGAAGAATCTACATTTTATTAGGAAGAAATTGCTAGTGGAGCCTTAAAAATTGATCGGAAGGAGGTTGTGGTATGTAATCTTTTTGATCTTATTTTAACAATAAAGGAGGAATTGAACATCCATTCAATTGATTGGGACTTGTAAATGTAATAATGTTGAGGCATGAAAAACATATTTTGGTGTTGTTCCACTTTTTTTTCATTAATGCAATTTGCAAGGCACAAATCATTAAGATGAACAAAATCGCATTGTAATAGGTTACAACATTGAAGCAACTTAACAAGAATTGATAGATTTCTTCAATCAAGATATAAAAGATGGTGCACCACAAAAGAGGACTTTGAGCATATGTGTGATTAGGAAGGGACATTTGCTGGGATATAAAACTACAAAAATTGAAGTATCTCAATCAAGTGAAATTGATGATGTACTTAATATTAGAATATTGTTACCTCTTTATGGTGCATTCCAAGGAGGCTATAGTCTTTTGAAATTGTAATTCGAAAGGATGGCATAGAAATGGCACTGGAGCTTTAGCTTTTTACAGGGGGGAATATAAACTTAAATAAGTTTATGTGATTAATAAATCCTATTTTAAAAGCTTTTTATATGGTACTTGAGTAGTGCTAATTGAATTACAGTTTCAATCAATTAAATGTTGTCAAACGACTACTTTCTAACCTCCAAAGACAAATTATTTGTACATACATACATACATATATGTATGGTTGCCTACTCACAAATGTAGTGGTATTCTTAATTATATGTGCTTTTATTTTACTACTTTGGTATGGTATTTGTTTATACAACAATAAACAATTTTTTGTAATAATGCTACGTGTTCCTAATAAAATCTAATGACTATAACTTTTTTTTTTGTACAATTGGAAATTTAAAAAATAATCAATGGCCATGATTTGGGGTGATGCTTTGGTGCTATAGTAAATTTATGCCATATAATAAAAGTAAAGATTAAATAGACTTTAGGCTTGATAAAGTTTGAGTTCAGGTGAATTTTGCACATCAAATGGATAAAACTTTTAAATTTGAGTTGGACTCTCAAAATTATTTAAGTATGCACCTAATGAAAGTTTTTATTAGTAAATTGACTTTTTCTTAAGGAAGCAACTTAAATTTAAAAGGGAGGAGGTTAGTTGTTTCACAAAATAAAGGGAGTTCATAATATGATACTAGTTAGTTAAATTTAGTTGTGGAAAATTAGAAATAATTCTAACAAGCATGATTTAGAGATTTTTGGCAATCAAAATGACATGGAAGAAGTCTATTTTTCGAGGAAAGATTCAAAATTGTTGAAATTTTATTTGATTCAGTTGAAAAAAAAAATTAAGATTAGATCAGATTTTTGGCAAACAAATTTGGTTATGGAAGCCTGTAATTACAAGATCTCAATACAAAGTTTAACAATGCAAATCAACACTTCAATATGTCTTACCTTAGTGCCAATTTATTGGCTTTGTATTTAAACAAGCAACTAGTGACAATTTCTACCTAGTTAATAGATAATAGTTTCTATAACTCTACAACTTTTAGTGAAAAAGAGATTCAACTCAATTGGTGGGGTTTTTATTTTTGTTATTTATGGTTAAGTTCACTTTAATAATTAAATTTAACATAATTATCCGTTTTCTACCAACATATTTTGCATTTCTATCTACAATTAACATATCTATTTTATTGCCTAACTTTAGTTTTGTTATGTTAGCAAATTTATGTTTCTTCTTTCAATTGTGATTCTTTTAAAATTGTTAAGTAGAGATTTTAATTTTATTTCACTTATGTCTAAAGTTAGTTCTTTACTTTTTTTGTCATTTATATATTTAAGTTTAGCCAGATGATTTTATTTTCCCTCTTGTCTCAATCATTTTTACATCTCATTTTTGCTAGCTTTATTTACCCAGAAAGGAAATTGAATGGAGAAACTTCCCATTTGATATGGTTTTCGTTAACTTAAAATTGTATTAACGTGTCTTTAATTAAAAAAATAATTTAAAAATAATAATTATTATTTTTTATAAAATTTTATTATTTAAATAATTAATTTTTTATTTATTTAAAATTATAATATTAAATATATTTATTTATTTAATAATATATAAAAATTATATTAAAAAATTTTATAAAAAAATTATTTTTGTACGACTGCCTTTTAATTAAGGAATAAATTGTGTTGAATGAATGAGTTGACAATTTTTTATTCGACGGGGATTCCAATTGACTTGGTATCATTTTTCTGCCAATCATTGGGAATGCGACCTGCTTTATGGTTATTTGTGAAATCAACCATTGGGATTTGGGACCCTCCATCTTCAAAATTCCAGCAAGACGACGAATCGAGATTTTTTTTTTTGGGCTCGTTTTGAACATGAGATCAATGCAACCGCAAAGACGCCGAATGGCATCATTAAAAAGTGAGGATAAGACGATGGAAATTCAACACTCTCTCTTCCACTCATTTTCTTTTAGTTTACTCTATGAATCTCTCCGACCGTAACTGTTGCATTCGCTGAAGAAGGTGAGCGGAGAAAATGGGGACTTTATACTTCTCCGCTACTTGTTCTCGGTCAAGTTTGTGCTCCAACTTGAGGGAGTTCAACTCCGGAGGGAGAAATTCCAAGTTTTTCCTGCTAAAGTCGCTGCATTTTGGTCAATCAAGGAGAAGCCTATTGATCAGGCGTGTCGCTAGCGATCAGAAGCAGGAATTCAAGGATCCTGTCACCGAAGAAGGTTTGATTTTTGTTCTCTGTTTCTTGTTCGTATTTACGAGTCTGTTCTTCTATAACGTTGTATTGACGAACGGATTTGATATCTGTTCTTGTAAGTTTCTGCTAATTGAACATAATTTTAATTCAAGAATAGTTGAAAAGGTAATGATTTTGATTCCATTGCTGCATTTGTCAAAAATGGCGGTATTGCAACTGTTAATATTAACATGAACGAAATCCCATTTCATATCTAGTATTTTTTTTTTCCTTATAAAAAGCCATGTAGAAAATGGATTACTTAGTCTAAAAACCAATGAATAAGCCAATGAGCTTTTCTTTTTTCCTTTCTTATTTTCCTCTTTAGGTAGATGATGCCATTGATCTCATCCCAACTTTATTTTACTTTTCGTTTTTTTGGAACATCAAACTCTTGTTAGTCCTTTAACTTAGTTGTTACTAGTAATTTGGTCCCCCTGACCACCATTGAATAGTGAACAATGTTTAGATGACAGGCGGATCTCTTATATTTATATAATCTTTCCCATATGTACAGAAGCAATCTAGCCAAATCTACCTCTTTTGGCACATTACTTAGCCAAACTACTATCGACCATAAGCAGTTATGTATCCCATTCCATATGGTGTGGTTTTATGGATATTGTATCCGTCAACATTTTAGATTTATGTGTGATCTGATTTTAAAAAAAAATCCTCATAGAAATATTGATAACTTAATATATAATTGTTGGCGAGATTTGTTTTTCTTTCCTTTAACAGCAAAAAAAAGTTTATTGTCTTTAATAAGGAGGAGCAGACTCCCCTTCATCCTCATAGGATTATAGAATTTTGGGTTCTCTTTTTACTAATTTAGTTATTATTATTATTATTTTAACAAAATAATCATTACTTATCACAAAAGATGATAAATATGGACATGGGTGCTCAGGATTCAGTTAATTGACATGAAAAATAGCTAGGTGTCAATATGTTTCCATTGCCATCATTACATATTCCATATCTATCATTTTGGTCGGACACGTCTTTATAGAACAACTATGTGGGTGCTCTTTGTAGCTGACATGGCTTCAATATATTTTCTTTGTTTTTGATAAAATAGAGAATTTATTAACAAGTAAAAGAGATTACATTACATCTTTATGTTATCTCATTAGAGTTAAAGACAGTGGCATAACCTATAGCACAGTGACAGATTTAAACTATGCCAATGTTGAATTCGGACAGGGCCATTTACGGTTAGAGATTGTGTATGCAATTGTTGTATGGGCATAAACAGGGCTATGACTAAAGTAGACTATGAGCTTAGAATGCTCATGGTTTCAACAGCTTTAAATGTGGTATGTTGCTTCATTTTGCAGCTCTTCTAGACACTTTCGTTCCAGACTCAGCCTCTATTGCATCAAGTATTAAATATCATGCTGAGTTCACACCATCTTTCTCACCAGAACAGTTTGAGCTCCCGAAGGCATTCTATGCAACTGCCGAAAGTGTTCGGGATTCTCTAATCATAAATTGGAATGCTACGTATGAATACTATGAGAAAATGAATGTCAAGCAAGCATATTATCTTTCCATGGAGTATTTACAGGTTTGGCATTAATCTCTATTTTTTCTTGTCAAAGAATAACTTCCAAATTGCATGCTATTGGTTATGATTTGTCATGATTTTGTACAGGGTAGAGCTTTGCTAAATGCAGTTGGTAATTTAGAGCTCACAGGGGCTTATGCAGAAGCTTTAAAGAAGTTGGGGCACAATCTAGAGGATGTAGCTAGACAGGTGAGATGTCTATATGATCCTTCATGTTAATGACCATTCTTCAATGTAGTTCAGTAAAATGTGATTTGGTAAAAGTTTCTCATAAGTTGATCTGTCCTTTCTAGTTCCATTGTGGTGACATAAGCATAAGAATGGAGGGTAGAAAAATATAATGAGAACTTTCTTGAAGTGGTAACTTGTAGATCTTCAACAACACACATCTAAGAAAGACCTGATATAACCAGTAAAACAGGGAAAAGAAATCCTAGCTGAGAGGTCCAAACATAGAAAATTTTCGTTAGTAGTTCAATCTTGTTCTGTATCAATTTTCCACTATGTTATGGTTGAGCTTGGAATTTAACTTTGTCTTTACAGACACACATGATTCAACAATTTTCAAGATTTTTCCAATTTCCCCTTTGAACTTTTCATCAATATATGCACTTATTTTCATTTTCAATTTTATCATTTACAATTGACAGGAACCAGATGCTGCACTTGGAAACGGAGGCTTAGGAAGGCTTGCTTCATGCTTTCTGGACTCTCTGGCAACACTTAACTACCCTGCATGGGGATATGGCCTTAGGTACAAGTATGGCTTGTTCAAACAGCTTATTACAAAAGATGGTCAGGAGGAGGTTGCAGAAAATTGGCTTGAGGTATGGTTGTTACAAGCTTATTATTAGTCAAAATACTTATTATCTATAGAAGAACATGTTTACAATTATTTACATTTTTCAGTACTCTATCTAGCATTAGAGTCCATTTACTTAATACTGATGCATTGATTTTCATTGGATAAATTTATGTGAAACATTTTGTCCTTCATTGATTGACAGATGGGAAATCCATGGGAAATTGTGAGAAATGATGTCACCTATCCTGTGAAATTCTATGGTGAAGTTATTTCAGGGCCAGAAGGAAGCAAACAATGGGTTGGAGGTGAAAATATAAAGGCTGTTGCTTATGACATCCCGATACCCGGATATAAAACCAAAACTGCAAATAACCTTCGACTGTGGTCAACCAAAGTTGCACCAGAAGATTTTGATTTGCGTGCTTTCAATGCTGGCAATCATGCCAAAGCATCAGAAGCAATAAAGAATGCTGAAAAGGTTTTTATCAATTCATATATTTGAATGTATTTGATTCACATGTTTTCATATTTCTCTTCAAATTGTTTATGAGAAATGTGAAAATGCAGCCATACTTTTGATATACACGAAAGCACAATATTGGGTCAAATTGATTGAAATGGGAAGGGTGCATTCAATTTTGGTGATTTGTAGTCCATGTTTGTACAGGTTGTTTGCATCCAGTAGTCTGCATCATTTGTTTTTACAAAAATTTAGTTGTCATAAAAAGTGGTGAACCATTATAATTATAATGTCTCACTTTGTTCAGATTTGTTATATATTGTACCCTGGTGATGAATCAACTGAGGGAAAGACTCTTCGATTGAAACAACAATACACATTATGCTCTGCTTCTCTCCAAGATATTATTTCACACTATGAGAAGAGATCAGGGGAACCTGTGAATTGGGAAAATTTTCCTGAAAAAGTAGCAGTGCAGATGAATGATACTCACCCTACGCTTTGCATCCCAGAGCTAGTAAGGATATTAATGGATGTCAAGGGTTTGAGCTGGGAGAAAGCTTGGAATATTACTCAGAGGTAAATCCTTTCATTTAATCTCTATAAAACACTTTGTTTACACAATTCTGATGTGTTATTTAAGTGCTGATATCTCTCTAGGCCTGAATAGACTAATGAGTTGGTACATGAAATGGTTTCACATATTTTTGTAAAGGTGTAAAATGTTATAAACTTCTCCTTTTAGTAACTGATATTAATTTGGCTTTTTGTTGCAATAGTGGATTTTTTTTTTTTTTTTGACCATTACCTTTCTACCAGAACTATTGCTTACACAAACCACACAGTGCTACCTGAGGCACTGGAGAAATGGAGTTTGGAGCTTATGCAGGAATTGCTTCCTCGACATGTTGAGATCATTAGAATGATTGATGAAGAGGTAGCTCCAAAGATTATTATGGTTAATTAGTTATCAAGGCTCTGCAGAGAATGTAATGTTAATTTATCCTGATTTTTGGAGGCATATCTTACTTAAATGCACCAAATACGGCTTTCTTTCTTTTTATTTATTTTTATTTTTATTTTTATTTTTATTTTTTTTGTGTGTGTTCCAATACATAGACATACATGTCTACATACACATTCATAAAGGAAAGCATATATGCACATTCCCTATCCTAATATTGGCTATTCATTGTGTTTGCCAGCTTATTAAGACTATAGTTGCTGGATATGGCACAGAGGATCTTGACCTTCTGCAAGAAAAGCTTAAACAAATGAGAATTCTAGATAATTTTGAATGGCCTGAGTCAGTAGCTGAATTGTTTGTTAAGCCAGAAGAAAATTCCTCACTTGATCCCATAAAGGAAGAAGATGTTTCTAATGAAGAAATTAAAACTATAAGTGATGAAGACGAACCTGAAGGACAAGACCCTGCGAAGAAAAACGAGGAAACACTTGAACCAGAGTCAACTCCTCCAAAGATGGTCCGAATGGCTAACCTATGTGTTGCTGGTGGATATGCAGTGAATGGTGTTGCTGAGATTCATAGCGAAATTGTGAAAAATGAAGTTTTCAATGATTTCTATGAGGTAACTCTGTGAATTAGCTGCTCTCATTTCAGCAAACTGTGGTGCTGGTAAATTTTTTTACAAGATCCACCACTACAATAAAACATTTCTCTGTGGCAGCTGTGGCCTGAGAAATTTCAAAATAAGACAAATGGGGTGACACCAAGAAGATGGATTCGTTTCTGCAATCCAGACCTGAGTGAGGTCATAACAAGGTGGACTGGAACAGAGGACTGGATCCTTAACACTGAGAAACTGATGATACTCCGGCAGGTACGCTTTCGTAACCAATAAGTCAGAAAATGTTCCATTCAGTGAATCAAAGCTTTCATTCCAACAGACATGGTTTCTTTCCTTGAAGTTTCTGTGCTGCGTAAGGGATGTCAAGCATTCTGTTATAGTTGTGACGTGTTGTTGGCAAATGATGCTTGATACCAGGAAACATCCCTTCTAGTGATAGTCCCACGTTTGCGACTAGTGTTGCTGGATAGGTTTCTTATTTCTGTTTATTTTTTCTGTTGAATGTGCTAGAAACCATATTGAGTTTTATTACTTCTTAATCTTTAACCTGATCTAGACTATGTCTCACAAAACTTTACTTTCCTCAGTCAGACAAAAGCTTTAAATTAGCTCTAGCTAATATTTTAATCGGCATTCAACTCAAGGTCGCATATAGAAATAGAATACAATATCTTTAGACCAACATAAATCAGTTTAAGACTGTTTGTATAGTTTTGACTTTCAAGTTGACCACTGAGTTCCCTTATCCTGATCGCATGCATGATATGTGATATCTTCAAGCTTGTTTTATAGACAACCAACACCGGCTTACTGTAACTGTTATATTCACTTTCTACATGTCACTAACTGGACTAGAGCTGATCTTCTGCAGTTTTCTGATAATGAGAACCTCCAATCTGAATGGAAGGAAGCAAAAAGAAGAAACAAGGTCAAGGTTGCATCATTCCTCAAAGAAAAAACAGGATATGTTGTCAATCCCAACGCAATGTTTGATGTTCAGGTTATTTCCTCTATAAATTCTTCTTTTTCCATTTGTGGTGTATGTAGCTGCATCTACAGCTAAGGAGAAGGCTGCCATATTGGTTTTGCTGAGGGGAAAGGGGGTGGGGGGGGGGGGGAGGGGGGTTGGGGAATGTAGTTTGCAGGTTGACCTAAACCATAAAGCTTGAATTTGGTGAACCATCCAGACTTAAGTAATATATCATTATATCTGGAATTGCAGTAGAGTATGTTCCATACATGGGTCGCACTAAATTGTCAAGATGCTTGATGAGGATAAGGTTCCTGACTAGAGAGTTGAAAGAAAGTTGAACTGTAGGAAAAGATTATGATACCTGATAACAATCTTCTGTTGCCGTTTTCTTAAGCCTTGTTCATTGCATTCATTATTTTGTGTTTTCTAAGTTATGTTATTTTAAAGCTATATGGATCCGATGGTTGGATTTTCAGGTGAAGCGTATTCATGAATACAAACGACAATTATTAAATATTTTGGGAATAGTCTATCGCTATAAGAAAATGAAAGAGATGAACCCTGAGGAAAGAAGAGAAAGCTTTGTTCCTCGGGTATGCATATTTGGTGGAAAAGCATTTGCTACGTACATCCAAGCCAAAAGGATAGTGAAATTTATCACAGACGTAGGGGCTACAGTAAACCATGATCCAGAAATTGGAGATCTGTTGAAGGTGCCATTTTTCTTATAACTTATGTCTATTATTTGATCCAAAAAAATCTCTGTTTTCATTCCCATTTCCAAAATATAACAAGTAAGTTTCCTTTCAGGTAAGTTGTATTATTTCGTTATTCAGTTGCTTGAACTGTCATCTAAAATTCATTGTTAGCAATGAGTGAAGAAAGACCAAATCAAAATCTTTTTCCCCTACACGCCCTACCATTTGATGCATTAGTTGGTAAAATGAGTTTAAGAACATCTGGCAGTTCATATAGTCCCTTTTTTTCCCTAATAAATTTCATATTTGTCCCCTAATTTAAACTGGAAAATTACTCTGCTAGATAGGTAATATATGTATTGTTGAGATATGTTGTAACTAGTTGCTTACATTTTTGTCCTGGTAATTTATTGGCTGCTATCTAATATATAGGGTTAGTACTAAATAATATTAGATTTAGACCCCAGGTGCTTAATCATTGCTAGATGTTAGCTATGATTTTTTGTGATTATGGATCATGAATTTGTGCTTTGTGTCAATGTTAGGTTGTCTTTGTTCCTGATTACAATGTAAGTGTGGCAGAAGTGCTTATTCCTGGCAGTGAGCTTTCTCAGCATATCAGGTATATTTATTTGATTGACAAAGAAAATTACGTTCTCTCTTTATCCAGTTTATTGGTCTTGAATGATCTCCTTGAAGAGAAAGGATTAAAAGCTAGCAATGGAACTTGAAAAGTGCATTCCAAATGATACCTTAAAATTTATTCTCTGAAGAGGCACATAAAAATTTTTATAGGAAGTCCTTACTTTACTTGAATGTGGGGATTAATTATGCATGTTACGGTAAATGGCCAATGACAGAAATCTGTAATGCTTTCTCTTGCAATTTGCATTATGAAATCAGTTTTTCATTATGGCTGTTGCTCACTTTCCTCTTGGTTAGTACTGCTGGAATGGAGGCCAGTGGAACTAGCAATATGAAGTTTGCAATGAATGGTTGTGTCTTGATTGGCACATTAGATGGAGCAAATGTTGAAATAAGACAAGAAGTTGGAGAGGATAACTTCTTCCTCTTTGGTGCACGGGCTCATGAAATTGCAGGCCTGAGGAAAGAAAGAGCTGAGGGAAAGGTGAGATTGTTATATCAGTTACTTCTTCGTAGTTCCAATCTTTTTATTTTTTTTATTTTTTTTTCTTTTTTGTTTTCTTCTTTTATAATTATTTTGTGTAAACTGGGAATGACCTGTATTCAAACATTTTGCTAGAGTAATGAAATCATTTCCTTATAAAGCACATATAACTAAATTTGAGAAGAAAGCAGTGAAGGTTATCACAGTCACAGTTTAGTTTATATCTTTTATCTCATTGCAGTTCATTCCAGACCCCCACTTTGAAGAAGTCAAGGCATATGTCAGAAGTGGTGTTTTTGGTCCCTACAACTATGAAGAGCTGATGGGATCCTTGGAAGGAAATGAAGGTTATGGTCGTGCGGATTATTTCCTTGTAGGCAAGGACTTCCCCAGCTACCTAGAGTGCCAGGCGAAGGTTGACGAGGCCTATCGAGACCAAAAAGTGAGTAGCAACTACTAATTTACCATGGGTTTTGCTTGGTTTGAGTGAGTGACTATTCCTTAGTCAAACTATAAAAAGAAACAAAGTTGAGAAACTAGGCTTAGCTTAGCGTTAATATTGATAATTTTAGGAAAGAAGTCATGAAAAGCCATTTTTTAAGTGGGGGCGGTATTGACTATCCTTTATTCATCCTTTAATTTAGTAGAACTGATTAATTTTAAGGCTTGGTTAATCCAGGCATTTTTAAGGAAGTTTTTCAATTGTGCCCAATTTCTAGAGTTTGACCAATTAATTGCCACTTCCTCACTCCAAACATGACCCAAGTGCTTTGTGTGTATCTGAGGTTGTCCTATGTATCAGTGACAAATCTTTTATCTCATTGAACACATTCTACAAATTCTAAAAGTTTACTTACCGATAGCTAGGATTCTTTTAGCCAATTTTTAGTCCATTCTTTCTCAAAGTAAATAGTTAACACATACATGAATCACAACATGGTCATGCACTAATGTTGAAAGGTGGGAGGTGCCTTGGGGTTGCTGCATTCATAACAAGCATGTCAATTTTAAAATGTACTCAGCCATACCAGGACTTGCTCTGGCCATTTCCTACATTTTGCTGTGCTACTCCATGTGCATAAAAATATAGGAATGTATGGAAACTATTGCTAACTTCTAATCAGGAATTCAGAATCGTACATAATGTGCTTGCATGTCTGTTTAAACATGTTTGTTTTTTTTTTTATAGACACGCCTGGTACCATAATTATATTACTAGAATTGATGTATCTGACTAAATTTATTTGGGACAGAGATGGATGAAAATGTCAATTTTGAACACTGCTGGATCATACAAGTTCAGCAGTGACCGCACTATCCATGAATATGCTAGAGACATATGGAGGATTGAACCTGTGGTGCTACCGTGATTACTCTTTGTAATTCTCCTCCTGGGAATACATGCAAATTGTAGTCAAGTATGATCTCTTTGTCCCCTCTCATGTATAAAAATTAAACACTTTCAGTAATAGAGGTTCAGTCGCATACCACCAACAACCTGTATTGTTTGGAAACAGCAAAGGGGCTAAATAGGCCAGAATGAGTGGGAAGTACATAATGGAGCTGAACTTAGATCTCCCATATATATATAACTGATATAATTGGAGTGTGCAACATTTCTTCCAAAAGATTATACATTTACTAAAATTGCTGCTACTCATGGCAAAGGACCTGCTTCTTATGCTTGCACAAAATTGGAAATGGTATATTCAATCTTCTGCAAATTACACACACGCTGGTCACACGCTAGTATAACAATTCTTATTGTCTTTGTGGATTACCAGTGAAAAGAATGAATAGAATGAAGGCAGCGTATTCCTTTTTTGTTATTATGAAGATCCGCTGCATTGTATTTTCTTTGGAAGCAACTCTACTAGAATGGCTCCTTGACATTAGTGTAACTCACTTTAGGGATAAGCACATTTGAGTATAAGCCTGGAAGCATTTATAACTTTAAGAATGGTCCTTTTAATTTCTACTTCCATCCCTACCATTTTCCTTTCACAAAAGGGGTGAATGACTCTGAAACATCAGGCTGATACTTTTGTCCCCATCAGTTCACTTCAGACCACTAGTCATGAATCCCATCCGTTTCTTTAATGTCAAATTGTCAATCCCATCTATTTCTTGGTATCTATATATGCAGTTAGGTACCAATCTCCTCGAGAAGAAACTTTCACTAATTAAAAAGGGTTTTACTTTTATGAAGAAATAACTGTTCTGGGATTGGCCCCATTTCATTATTAACCGTACCTTTTCAATTATTTTAGTTTTGATGTAGAATAAAGTCAGTTGATTCGTTTGAGCCCACCACAAGATATGGATCGTGTAAAGACTTGGAAGGAAGAAGGGTTAAACCTAAATCAAAGGATTTTAGTATTTAAATGGCATTGCTCCTCTGTGAATCCCGTAGTTATATATGCGGATACCTTTCAAAATTCTGTTAGAACCTTGAAAATGTGTGTTTCCCATTTTGAAAGGAGAATTTGAAACCAGCTTAAGATTCGAATGATATATTATATGCATGTATGATTAAATACTTTGGAATAAGAACTTTTTAAAAGTTGCTTTCGAAGCTCATCTTCTCAATTTGGCGTAAATATGAATAAAGTCCCTAAGAGTAAGACCTAGAGTCCGTTTAAAGTCTGGGCAGTGCAACTAACATCTTCTTTAGAGAGTGAAAAGCCAAGTTTGTAGCTTTAATTCTTTGCTTGTTAGATGTTGTGGCAATTTGCTCTCCCTCTCCCTCTAATCAAAGTTAGGTATGGCCCCGAATCCGGTCCATTTGTGCTCCAAGAAGGCTAAAATCAATATTCTGAAAACAAAGCTGAGGATTCATGGGAACACTCTGTGAATCTGGGTATATTTTCTTCAAAAGTATTGTAGCATATAATTATATATAAGCATAAAAGTGTTTACATCCATATCACATCCATATCACATCCACATCGAAGAGGACTAGCATTTTTTTTTTCTGTCAGTCCAGACTAGGATAATTGCAAGTGATTTTAAATTTGATATGAATGCATAGCTAACTTTTAAAATCTTCATTCTAAAACGAAGGTAAATTAAGGGTTTGAATATGTGTTTTTGTTTTTTTTATCCACTTACATATAAATCATATATAGTAAAATCATATATAGTATACTTATATAAAATTTTAATAATTCATTTTTATATTTTCAATAATTGAGATTTATCATAATTTTTTAGATGAAAAAGATAATTATATTTAATAAATATGATAAAAAGTAAATAAATATCAACTATTGAAAGT
>BPVZ01000014.1:2433654-2453543 GCA_020521535.1 Rubroshorea leprosula
TAATTATTTATCCAAAAAAAGGTTTCAATTTTTTTAAAAAAAAATTTAATATTTTTTTAATTAAAACTAATAATATTTTAATTATTTATCCAAAAAAAGGTATTATAAACCTTTTAAAAAATTTTAATACACTTACAAAAAAATTTAATTAGAGCATTTTTATTTATATAAAATTTAAAATTGTCTTCACTTAATTTTTTAAAAAAGCCTGCTCACTACAAAGAAAAATTTCCCCTTTTTTTTGGTTTTTTCTGGCTAACTGATGCGACATCGTTTCAATTAGCAACCACCAAAAAAATGAAGTGACTATTCATTTACTCAGAAAAAAAAAAATCCTTCCCTATAATATAACGGGAACTCGAACACACTGCGTTTTCAATTCAATATTTCCATTGATCTATCCTTTAGCCTCACGATTCATGTATGCAGTAACGCAGAAAATCCAAATCTGCAAATCTTCCTTCTCAATTCCATTTATGCTGTGTTTTCAAGCTTTTACAAGTTCTACTTAAAAATGAAATTCTGTCTACTCTTCACTCTTATTTTGAAGGTTAGTGCTCAGTGCTTTGCTCTGTTATTTCTCTGTTTTTTTTTTTTTTTTTTTGATTTCTCATATTTTTTTGAAAAAAAGAAAGATAGAAAGAAAGAAAGAATGAAATAAAGAAAACGCCCAATGCTGCTTAGGTGCGTCTACACAGCCTTGTGTGCTGGGCAGTGGCTTGCCACCCAGCCACCACCCGGCGACTTTAGCAATATTGCCCCCATCCCTATTTCTTTTTTTTTTTTTTCTTTTTTCTTTTTCACTTCAATTTCCCAAAAAAATTAATTTTCTTATTTGACTTCTCCCTCCCAAAAGAATCAGTTTCACTTTTTCTTTTACGTATCGAACCCCAACTCCTCTATTACTTTTCTGTCTTCTTTAATCAAAATCCACTGCAACATCTTGAATTGCGAAGGGGGAAAGATCAAATTTGAGAAGCAAAATCTAAATTGGCACCAGTTTTAAAGCATGTTTAGTGAAACTTGTAAAAATTTTTATTTTTTTTTACTATTTATGAGTGATAAGTTTAAGTTTTTATTGGAAGAAAAATTTAAAAATTGCTTTTAGAAATAAAAAAAAATGAGTAAAAAATGAGCAAAAAAAAATTATAAAAAGCATAAATTTGAAACTTTTCAAAATTTATTGTTTAAGATCTTTTTAAAGTTTAAAAAAAAATAAAAAATATAAGTTTTTAAGAGAGAAATTTAAACTTATGAAACATAAATAGTGTAAAAAAGCTGAAGTTTTTACAAGTTTCACCAAACATGCTCTTATTTACCAAATGTTGGAAACTAGACCAAATTGCCGAAGAACTGGATTGACATTGCCTTTCTGGCCATAATTAGGATCAAATTACAATGTGTCGCTAGAAATCAAAGTGTTGGAATGCTAATCGATCTCCACCTTCATTACCTTAGTCGAATTAGAGATTATAATACAAGCTGTTAAAGAATTAGGACGAATTGGAGGGAACGAGGTGAGTGTCTGGCTAAGCGTTTAACAGATTAGAATGAGAGGAGAAAAAAATGTGAGACAGTGATGATGAATAGTGAAAGAGAGGAAATCGGCGGAGGAAGAGGTGATTGTATGAAAAGAAGTAAAATAATGGTGATCAAGTAAGGTAGAGAAACGATGAAGATTGTTTGGAGGGAGAGAGAAAAAAGCTAGAAATGGTAATCAAAGCAGTGTCTGGAGACGATGATTGGAGTGTGAAGGATGATCGGTGCTTAGAATTAGAAAAGGAAAAGGGACTTTTTAATTGAAGATCAAAGATAAAAGAGAAGCTGAGTAGAGAGGAGGAGGTTTCTTCGAGGATTTTTAAAGGAAAGGGATAGTTTCTAGAGAGGTGTGGGCTAAGTTGTGATTATTGAGAGATAGGAGGGATTTAGGGTGAGAGAGGCATTTTTTTGGAGAAAGGAGAGAGAGGAGAAGAGAAAGAAAGAAGGGTTGGGGAATGAAGATGGGAAAACTAGGTAATTTTATATTTTTAATGAATTAATTGGTTAAAATGATTGGGTGTGGATTGGGATACATGAAATTACAAGAATTTGATGTGAAAGATAAAAATTCCATACATTTGAAGGTGGCTTCCCTTTTTTTTTTTTTTTTTTTTTTTTTTTTTACATGTTTTTAATTTCTTTTTGGAAAAAAAGTGAATAATATTTTGGCAACTTAACATGCTATATGGCATTTTTTCGAAGGAAGGATGATTATGGTAACCAAAATTCAAGTTTTAGAATAATTTTGGTATCTTTTTGAAGTTTAAGAATGATTTTGGCATAAATGCAAAGGTTGAGGAACTGTTTTGGAATTTTCACCTAAAAACTACTTTTGCTAAAGGGACCATTTGGTGAAAGAAAGGCTTAATTTAATTATTAATTTATTAAATATTAGCTTAATTTCATTTTAGTCTAAAAAGTTTGTTTTCTTTCTAAATAATCTATAAACTTTGGAGAATAGTTCAAAATAGTCTACCGTACAAATTTTTGTTAGGTTTAACAGAAAAGAGTAGTCCCTCAAGTTTTGAAAAAGTGACACTATAATCCTAATAAAATATGATGACTTAAAAAATATTTTATAGAGATAGATTAGTTCAAATTTGTAATAAGCTTGAGCAACTAACTCAATTCAAATAGAAAAACTTGGTAAGTTTAGAACGAGAAGTTTAAAAAATAAGTATGTTTTTACAGGGCAGATTGAATGCAGTTTATCTTGTAAAATTATTTAAATGTTTTGTAAAATTATTTAAATGTCCTAGAAAAAATAATATAAAAATAAAATTAAGGGTATTTAAATAATTTTATAGGATGGACTGCATACAATCTATTCTGTAAAATAGTTTTCTGAAGAACACATTTAGCGAGATAAGAATAAAAATTGTTTTTATAGTGAATATAAATTTAAGGACTAAAAGATCAAAAGAAATATAATTAGAGGACTAAATATTTTCTTATAAAATAAGAAGATTTCCGTTAAAGATAACAGATTAGATGAAATTGAAATAAATGTGAAAGATAATAGATAGAATTGGAAGAATTCAAAGATGATAGATGAAACTGAAAAACTATGAAAATTAATAGATGATGTGTTAAATTAAGCCATGAAAGAAATTACTCTTGTGGCGGTAACTTAGTTGGTAAGAGTTTGAAACTTAAGTTGGATATCTTAAATTTCAATTTTGAGTTAAATGAGGAAGCATTTGGAGAAATGAGACTGTTATTTCTTGTTATATAATCTTTTATTGGATATATTAAACAAAAGAAAAATACCTTTTTTTTTTATACTAAACCCTCTAGTATCCAAAAACCACTTTAGCCCCCAATTAATTTGAAGTTGAGCTAAGTTAGATCCTATAAGGGGAAAAGCTTTTTTAGTACTTATCTCTCCATTTACAAAACTAAAACTTAAAACCTTATTTAAAAAAAAATCAAACTCCTTCCACTCAAGCCAACAAGTCACTAGTTAAATACTTTTTTTAACTATATAAAAATAAACATAAAATTATAAACAACCAAAAGATTACAAATAAAAGTCTCCATATTTAAATCACATAGGTAGATTGAAGCTATACCTATTATTAATGAAAGTTATCAAAGATAATTCTCTACTAAATCCAATAATATGGATATGATAAATATATGTATCATCATTATGTAGAATATTCATTTTCCATTTGAAAATAGTTCACTTATACTTCTATAAATTCAAGTTGATACAAGGAATATAAATTAGTCATTCCATACAAACCCTAGATATTGTATTAGAAGTGATTAAGGATAATTTTCCAATCAATCATCACAAATATGATTAATATATATCCTCATTACATAGAAATAATTTTCATTGTAAATAGTTAAGCTATACTTAGTTGCTGTATATTTTCAAGTTAATAAAAGGAATATAAACTACTCATTTCATACAATACCTAGATCCTTTATTAATGGTACCAAATCTCTTTCCTCAAACGAGTGCTCCTTATGCCTAAAACCATGGGAAAGCATAAACCTAAATAACAAACACAAATACCAACAAAATAATGATTACCACTCCTGTAATCACTAACACCAACACTTACCCAACTAATGTTATGGCCTTCAATGTCTCCACCTAGTTCATGGTGAAACCTCCAATAACCATTCAATGTAAAGGTAACAACTTTATCATTGTCAACACCTGAAGTTGTGGTGTGTTGGCTTGATCTTCAATGGAGTAAATAGACTCGACTAGGAAATAGTATATGGAATTTGTTTCTATCTATTGCCTATCTTCTTTGAGCTCATCTTTACTAAGGTGATGGTGATAAGAATATTTGACGCCTGGGTTGCATATTATAATGTAAAGAATTGCTCTTGTAATGAGGCGTGGCTTCCTATATTTCAAATTTGAAGTCCAATCCTACTACCTTCTAATGAACTCTTTCCAATGTTTTAAATAAACAGGCTTGATGCTGTCAACGACTTTGTAAAATGCATCATCGTTATGGTGGCGCAAGTCGATAAGGCCTAGCATGTTTTCCTTGTTTTGCTTTCCCCTTCAAGGATTAATGATATAAGCTTGTATGATTGTGTATCATTAGGCCTTATAATATAAAAACCCCAAATGCATAGTACTTTTGGTACATTGATCAAGCTGTTGACTTTTGGAGCAAAAGGTGTTGATGGAATTTTGAATGTTTGACTTGTTACATACATTTATTTTTTGTCATGTAATAAGAAAAACTTTGGGTCATCTTTTTAAATAATTTGTAAACATTGTTCAATTGAATTTATTACTAGTGCTTTGCAATATATGTTAGCATCTCCACACGTCTTCATGGAATTGAAAATTTATCATCCACAAAATCCTTTTTTGGAATTATACTATAATATATGCTCAACATTTTATGCAACTTATATGTTGAGGTCGGATTGGATTTGGCAAGAGGGATAGGTCAGGTCAAAGAAGCGTTTTTCTAGTTTCAAACTCATAATATGTGTTTTGAAAATAGAACCCAATTAGCCAGTTGCACCAATCAAATTAGTACTTGGTAGGATAAATTGATTGGTTAAGTGTTTAGAATCGCTAAAGTGATTAGAATCGTTAAAGTGATTAAATTGCTAAAAACTGACATAACCATTTGACCTAGTATAAACCAATAAACTATTAGACTAGATGGTTTACTTTATTAAAAAAAAAAAAAACACCTTAAAAAAGGGTCACCAACGAGGTTCAAACTTATTATCCAATGTTTTTAAACATGAACCAGTGGTCAAACCGTTTTGGCCTATGGTTAGCAGTTTGAATAATTTAACCAGGTTGATTAAAATACTATAAATATATTATTATATAAAAAGTTTCAAGTGGTACTAGTTTGTTGCAATGGTAGGTAATTGATTTATTATAAAGGAGATCATAGGTTTGAGTCTCCTTGAGAACACACTTTAATCCCCTTGAGAACACACTTTAATATAATGGTGCTTTCACAAATTCAATAAATATATTGTACTGTATAAAGTTGCAAATAAAAGGTTGTGTACCTAGTGAAAGAATATTTGTTGTATAGCTTGGAGAATGAGTGTTCCATTCTCAAGGTTGTCATCAATAATTTGATTAAAATCTTTGAAATTTCTATAAAATAAATAAAATTCCAAGCACTCAATGACATAAGGATTACATTGTTCTGGTGGCAAAGGATTGGAGTAAGGGCAGGTGACAAAGTTCTTAAGACTTTATGCCAAAGCATTGAATTGTCTAGTCAAATGGTTTATTGGTTTGAGTGTTTTCATTGGTTTCAAATGGTTTAAACACTCAAATAGATTTAATGGTGTGCCCGAAACATTTATAGTATTGGGTATTGGTTCAATTGATCTAGCTGACCGATCTGGTTTGATTTTCAAACTATATTATCATCTAAAAGTGCCTTCAGTAGATAATTATTAGAGTAGAGCGTGATAGCCTTCAATGAACATCTTTGTAGATAATTTTATTAATATTATGAAATTTTTTTTAAATTCAAAGCAAAAAAGAAAAAAAGAAAGAAAAAAAGAAAGAAAAATGACTTTTAGGAAGTTTGAAACCTTTTGAAATTTGCTTATTAAGTAGGTTTTCTTCCGCAAGATCTAGACAAGGGAACTTTGTTGTATTAAAATAAATATTTATTATAATTTAATTTAAAGCAAATTAAATAGTTAAACATTGGGTTCAAATTGATGTTGTGACACTTGATTTGGTAAGTCTTTACCATCAAAGCCATCATATATTTCGTGACTTGTATTGTAAAGCTATATATTTATTATATATTTGTTATATAATTAACAACTCTAGTCAAACTAGATTTTTGATTGATTAAACCAACCATACTGCTTAAATCAATCATTGGAGGTAAAAACGATTCAACCTCTAGTTATATTTTTAAAACATTGCTTATGATGTAATTGAATGAGATAGTGAAGGTGTGGTTTTCCATCTTTGTGGTGTTTCGTGGAAACATGAATGAAAAATGGAGGTTTCGCTTTAAAGAGACTCTTTAGTTGAATAATTACATCTTTGGATATAAAACATGTGGGATATGTGAGGAGTATATATTTTTCTAGATGATTGAAGTGATGGTGTTTAAGGCATATATAGTGAAAAGGAGCATGTGTAGGAATTCCCACCACTCCCACTAAAAAAGGGACTGATTGTTTAGGTGAGAGTTCCTTGTTCACATTGCTGGGAGTTCTTACACATACTCCTTCCATTATAAATCTTGCATAGAAACATTTAACCATGTATAAACTCAACATACAATACAAACATGTGTTCCTTAAACCTTCTAATCCAAAATGCCTTAAAACTCTTCCAAATACTCCTTGATGACCTACAAAGGCACAACAATCACTACATACATTTCACTAAATGTACATACATCGATAGATTATTGAAAGCATCATAATTCATCAAATGGTTAATATTGTTAGCACATATAGAATATAGTAGAAATAGAAATGATTGCAACGAGGATGTACACATCTCATTCATTTACTAAAGACGTCATTGTAGTAAGAACAAATTAAACATATAATACTGAACTGTGGGTTGTGGACTTACTCGATTTCAATGTCTACTATGAATACAACAAATGATTTTGATGGCCTTAAACACGTATGGCTTGAAAAATTCTATAGTGACTTTCAATAGTTAAAATAATTATTATCTTACCATATCTTGAC
This sequence comes from Rubroshorea leprosula, assembly GCA_020521535.1. Classification (NCBI taxonomy): domain Eukaryota; kingdom Viridiplantae; phylum Streptophyta; class Magnoliopsida; order Malvales; family Dipterocarpaceae; genus Rubroshorea; species Rubroshorea leprosula. The sequence goes on from BPVZ01000014.1 coordinate 2,440,885, forward strand.
ACCATGAAAGAAATTTCATATCCATGGATGTTTGTCTCTTATTAAGGGTTGAATGGATACACTTAACCAAATAAGTGTATAAATTATTGAAATTCAATAAGACTCTTGATTGATTGTACAATATATTTTCAAATAATGTTGTAAATTTACTTGTATATTCCTACTTCAATTTGCTATCTTATACATGCAATTAGCTTATGCTAAACAACATTATGCATTATACATAACCATAATCTTTATAAGTATTGCTAAATAATAATGTTATCTTTAACTATTATTCCAATTCACATTTTTTGACATGATCTATTATAGGTAATTAAATATCATTGCGCAAACTACAAAATTTATACAATGTTGTTGAAAACATAATTTGTGTATAACCTTTTATTAATATACAAGCAATATATTATTTTCCTATTAAACTAGCAATGACAATAGATGACTCCATCTTACCTTTACACTTTTTCCCCTAAACAAACTTCAAAACATGAGTTGCTCAAGATGTATTACATGTATGATTGTTTACTAGGAACCAAATCATATCCACCAAAGGATGATGTGCTAGATTCAATTTATAATATATGGATGAAACTTGCAATTTTGACATTAGTGATAAAACATATATAGTTGTATGTAGCAAATGTTGAAACATCTTATAAGGCATGGGATATATTAGAAAATCTATATGCAAACAACATTTAAATAAGCATGCTGGCATTGAAGGAATGTCAGTAGAATCTAAGGTGTGAAGGGAAAATGATGGTAAAGTACTTGTATATGATAAAGGCACTTACTGATCATATCAAGAAGCCTTTATCCAATTATGATATTTAAGTACATATTCTGAATAATTTGGGGTTAGAATACCATGAATTTAAGGCCTTTATTAAAGTTAAAAATAAATCCCCATTATCTTTTGGAAATATGTAAGATAGCATTCTTACTCATAAAGAATCCAAATGGGCCCAACCAATATTCAGAACAATATCACCTGTTTGGCTAAGAAAGGAATGAACAATTCAATGGCACAATAGGCTAAAGTGATAGAAGAGGCCATGTACCTAAAGGAAAAAGAAGATATTCTTCCAATATGTACATTAGTGGAAACAATATTGCTTTCCACTTATGTTACAATTTTAGACACTAACAAGAATTGCCAAGACTTAGAAATCATGCATTTGTAACCAACTTTGCCTCTACATCAAGCATTGCCAATAATGAATGGTGGATTAATTTTGAAACTTTGGATTAAATTATCTCAAATTTGGCCAATTTCACTCTTCATTCAGAGTATAATGCCCTCAATTAGCTAGCAACTAGGGATGAATTAGGTTTAGCTAACTCAAATGTGGATCGAACCTATACTTTTGACTAAAAGCAAACCATTGTCCTTAAAAAATATATTATGTATACCTCATGTCCCTTAAAATTTAATTCTTAGGCTTTGCCAAAACTATAATGCACTTGTTCATTTTCTTTTTGATTATTTCATATAAAACATTACACAATGGGGGCAATGGTTCTTTGAGGGGCATAATAAATATGGCATATATCAATTGCTCATCAAATGTCCAATTAATTAGGGTCCAGTGGCACGAACTTGAGAGAGAGCTTTTATAATGAAAGGTAAAGCAATATTGGGTCATCCTTCCCCTAAGACGTTAAGTAAAATTTTTAATTTTGTCAATTTTCTATTTGAACAACTAGATTCACCTTATTTTAGTCTTGTTCATTTGCCAAGAGTTGTAATTTGTTATTTAGGGAGTTTTTATTTTTAGTACTAAACTTTTGAAAATTATATATTCTAGTGTTTAGGGCTCAATTCCATTAAGTTTTGTTGAGGGCTTTTTCTTTTATGTCATTTTTTGTTGACTTATTTAGATGATATATTTATTAAAAGGAATTAGAAGTCACTTCAATTTTTAAGAAATTCCATGGTCTCATTGAAAATGAGATTGGAACTAAAATCAAAATTATATTTTGTTAGAGATGAATATGTTACTTTACGAGAATATTCCCACAAACATGAAATTTCTTACTTCACTACTAGACCTCCTTACACACAAGAGTAAATGGAATTAGCAAACATTGGAAGTCACACATTATCAAAACTGGTTTAGCTTTTCTATAGACTACTTCACTTTGCAAAAAATTATGAAATCATGCTTTTATTACTGTAGTTTATTTTATTAATTGCCTTCTAAGGTCCCTTGCTTTTAGTTTTCTATTTTGAAAATTATTTAAAAATTAGCCAAATTATTTAAAACTTTATATTTTGGTTATTTCTACCTTCATTCCATTTTAATTGTTATACAAAACTAAGACATTAAGAGAAACAAATTAAGAAAAACCTTAAAAAAAAAAAAATTAGCAACCTTTTAAATTTCAATTTTACCCCTCTTTTTATAGTGTATTGGAATTTGAATAACAAAAAAAAAAAGTATTTAATAGGGTAAAATCGCAACAAGTTTTACCAAAAATAGAAAAGCAACAATTAAATATTGTTTTATAATAAGAGTGACAAATGAAATAGACAAAGCTAGTTTCTCTCTAGAATTGTAAGGCTATAGTTGAGACTAAGTTAGCAAATAGTAGTGAGTCATTTTTCATGGCTACTTTTCACACCTTGATTTGTCTTCTTTGATTCCCCTATTCTTTTATGATGTTTCCTTTATTCTATCCATCATTTTCTATTTGATTACCTAGGGATCTATCCTTAGGTTTAACATCTTGATAGGGTTTGCATATTGTAAGTGAAGAAAACATGTAGAAAGATGGTGGTGATAAACATGTGGGATAAGTGGGTGTGATGGTGAGCAACAAGAAGGCTTAAATCATGGTGCTTGTGTGAGGAAGGATGTGTTATCATCAATGCAAAGTGTGCTAGAGACATGAGAAGGTGTTTGTTGTAACTATGAAGCTAACCTTGTCTAGTTACAAGTCGGGTTGCAGCAAGGGGGATGTAGTTAACTAATGTGGGCTAGAGGTTAGTATGTAGTGTATAGAGGTAGGATGGTAAATTACCAAAAGGAACTTCATGTGGTGAAGAAAAAAGCAACTTGGGTGAAGGCAAACTAGTTAAGACATGAACAACCATATAAAGGTTTTCCGCCCAAAATTTACCAAGTAATTTTGCTTGAAGAAGTAAAGATCAAATCGTGTTCATAAGTGTTCTTGATTTATACTTTTAGCTTTGTCATTTTGCTTGGGAGTTGAAGGACATGAAGAATGAAAATGACTACTCATAGGTTGAAAATGTTGAGTAAAATCTAAATTATCATATTCATAGCCATTATCACATTGTAAAGCTTTAATTCGAACACTAAATTGTATTTGATACCACTAAGAAACATCTAGAGAAGTCCAAACTTCAAAATGAACTAATTCAAATGGTGTAGAAACTACAGAGTTTGATTTATAAAGAGGAAGCCTAACATGTATCTCGTGTTGACATGCATGACATAAAGTACAAAAATACTGAAGAGAAGTTGAACCCGAATGACGGAGATAAAGATAATAAATGTTAGGAGACACAATAGTAGAATGAACTTCTGGAAAGCTTGAGAAGGAATAGCTAGACAACAGGTAAACGCCATCTCGACTATTGCAATATAAGAGGATGTTTTTAATCTTGATGTTCTTACAAGAAAACCCAAAGGAATAAAAATTAATACTACAATAATTATCATGACTAAATTGACAAACTGACACAAGATTTTTAGTAGTTTGTGGAGAAACTAAAACATTATTTAAACGAAATTGACAATTAAAAGCAAAGATAATACTATTATAAGACATAGTAACTATAAATAATTGACCGACACTAACTTAAACAAACTAGAGCTAAAATTAGGAGACTAATAAACTAAATTACAAGAATTATTTGTAACATGAGTTGAGGCACCTAAATTTATGTTTCAATTTGAGTATGGATTAAAGGAATAAGTAAAATCAATTATAGGATTGAGCCATGGAACTAGAAGTTGTGAATGCTTGATTGTTGGGCAAAGGGCAATCATGAGCCTAAAGATTTGGTTGCCGACACCATTAGCAAAAAATAGTTAGTGTATTCCTTAGAGTAGGTAGCAAAAGGGTAAAGAGTAATTGGTAGTCTTATGATTGGCAACCATAGAGCCACTAGAATTGTCAAAACCATGGTCCTAACCACCAATAAAATTTTGTTGGAGATGGCCATTGTAAGAGTGACCCTTACCACTTATAAAATCACTTTAAACTTTTCTTTGGTTGCAACTTTGGCTAGTGTCCCTTTTTGTCGTTCTAATTATGTGCATGGTGGATTTATGGTTTAGAATTACTAGATAACATCTTTGGTGTGAAGCCATTGGAAGAATGTAGAGGCTGTGGTGGATAGGAAAGTTGCAGCAATTGGTAATTACTTGAACATATGGGAATAAGATTAGTATAAGCTTTTTTGTGTAGAACATTTGCTTCTTTAATCAACAATAAGGAACATAGTTCTAAGAAGGATGGAAAAGGGTTCCTTTGAGAAATTGTTCATTTAGCCACATTGTAATTAAGTAGCATCTAGGCTCGTAAGAACTTGGAAAACTATGTCTTGATCTTGTTTTGGATGGTCAGCACGATGTAATTTATCTACCACTCTTTATTGATTGTGAATAATTTATCATCATTTGTCCTAGTTGTATGCAAATGATAAAACATTTTTGTAGAAGAAACAAAGCTTATGCATCTAGTTGATTTTGATACGTTATGAGAATTGCTTCCGAAGCTTCTTAACAAAATCATATGTAGCATTTTAATACATATGATAACTTGAATCCAAGAGACAATTTCAATTTGCGTCCACACCTCTTAAGTAAAACTTCCAAGTGGATGATAAGGGTTAGTACCATCAATATGTCTATAAACAATCTTGCTTTTGAACACTAGAACCATTTGATTCACACCAAATGATAAAGTTGTGTTGATTTTGTAATCCCAGCTGGCTACCCAAGATGGAGGTGAATTATGTCTTATCAATTTAATTCAAAACGTGTTTCTTTTTCTTTAAAAGATGAATCAAATTTCTAATTTATTGATTGTTGTGTAAAATAAACAAACAGTAATTGCAATCTTGCAAATAAAGTGCAGAAAAAATAAAAAGAAAGGAAAGTGAATATCAAGCTGTGATTTATAGTGATTCCTTCAACCCCAAAGTACATCCACTCCTCAAGCCTCCTTGCTTAAGAGTTCAATCCACTAGGATTCTCTTGCTTATGGGTGCAAGATTAAACCCTCACACTCTTGCTTGCAGGTGCAAGATTAAACCCTCACAAGTGAATCTCAACAACTCACTCAACCCTTTCAAGGATTATCCCAATCCAAGAAGAATACAATATCCTTGTAAGTAAAAACATTAACCCAAAAAGCTCACAAGAAGAAGAATATTCAGAACTGATTTCTATTGTTCAATTTCTGTTATTCTTCTATTTTTTGAGAAGTTCGTTAGGGAGTACCTTTTAGATTTTATTTTTGATACATTGAAAAGTTGGTTCGGAGATCTTGCAATTAAACCTTGTTTTGCCCTTTAATGCCACTTCACAATTGCCTCAACCAAATTCCACTCTTTTTCTACTTCCTATAATAAACTCCGACTTGTCTTGGAAAGTGGCTTAGTCATTTGGATCCGTCTAGGGCCCATTAAGATAAAACAGATAATTAAACTATCAAAGGTTTACCTTTTAGAAATTTTGCTTTGAAGTTAGAAATACTGGTTCGAGCTGTTTTTGAAAAAACTAAACTAGGGGATTGATTCGAACCTAGAACTCTGAACAAGGAGAATAAGATCTGTTCTAATCATGGGGAAAGATTAGAATCCTTGAATTAGCTTTCTTGCACACTTAGCACAAAATAGATTAAACTCTTTCAATCATGGTTTTAAATCATCATCAAAATACAAAAAGAACCTAATAGATTTAAATCTCAAAAACAAAATTCTAAATATTTGAAACAATAAAGACTAGATGATAAAAGATGATGGAAGTTGTGGTATCCATTATATAAGAAGAAACATGTAAGTTTATGAAGGTATAGGTAGCAATATTGATAGGAAGAGAACTTAGAAGATTGGAGTTGATGATCGAGATAGGAATACGTAAATCTATTATGTAGATAGGGATGGTAGAGGTATCATCATATGACACCCCTAAGCAAATCCAACATCCATAGAGCACAGGAAAGATGCTAGGTATATATTTCAGCACCTGTTAACCCCCTAGTGACACATTTTAAAATTGTGAGGCTTGATGGGTTGAAGTGAACAATATCAACAATAGGGTTGTGTCATTACATATGGTATTAGAGCCACTCCATGTGATCTCTTGAATGCTGGTGGGATAAATTTTAACTAGGATACTGAGTCCCAAAAAAGAAGTGTATATGTGACACCCTTAAGCAAATCTCACATTGACAAAGCATGGGAGAGATGTTGGTAGATAGGTTGGTACCTGTTAACCTTTATTGACCCATTTTAAAACTGCGAGGCTTGATGGGTCAAAGCAGACAATCTTTATAGTGATTTGGGTCATTATATACAAGTAGTAGAACTAATGAAGGTATTGGAGGTAGTAGATTTAGTAGAAATAATGGCCTAGAATAAGAAAAAGAGGAAGATAGAAAGAAAAAGAATACCTAGGAAGAAGTTTGGTGCCAAATATGGCTCATCTAATACCATAAAGAACATAATGCTCTATATGTTTTTCATTACTATGAATCATTCATATACATATAGATGATGAGTGGAACACCATATTTATCCTTATGCAACTTATACAAAATATAGGCAACGTATACCCTATTTACCTTTCTATAACTTATACAAATGTAGATATAGCCTATGATTTATATATTATCATTGATGATGCTATAGTATAGGGTAAACGTTAACTCTATTACAATGTAATTTATTAAAGTCTCTACTAAATAGAAGTTTGATGCCAAATATAGCTTTAATACCATAAAGAATATAAGGTTCTATATGATTTTTCATTACTTCGAATTGTATATAGACATATAGATAAGGAGTGGAATACCCTATTTACTCTTATGCAACTTACACAAAATATACGTAGGCTATACCCTCTTTACCCTTCTACAACTTATTCAAATGTAGATATAGCCTGTGGTATATATATTATCATTGTTGGTGCTACAACATAGAGTAAGACATTAACGCTAGAGTGTAATTTTTTTTAAGTCAATGCTAGATAGGAGTTTACCTCGTATCTCAATGCAGGCTCTTTGAGTTATTTTTGCATTAACAAATGATAACTCAATCTTCATAAAGCATTTCAAAAAAAACTCAATCTTCATAAAAATAAATAAATAAACTGAGGTAAAAGAGATTTGAGGAATTAAAAAAAAAAAAAACTGTTGATTAAAAAACATCAAACATGGTGCTACCATATGTCGGAAAGTATTCCTCTGTTTCCATTCACGCGTGTGGGACCCACATTCCCCTTCCCATCTCTTAAATATCAAGCTCCCGTACTGTTTGCGGTTGACGACGATTTTTCCTGCTTATCTTTTTTTTTTTTTTTTTTTTCTCTGCATCCCCCGACTCAACCCTCCTCTTCTCTCATCAGCCCTCTCTCTCTCCCTTATTTCCACTCTTTTCTCTTTTTATGTATTGACAGGACATAAAGTTCAAAAACTCCGCGTCCCTTCCCAACACTTAACGCACTCCAAAAACCCTAACTCTTTTCACCCTTTCACCCCCTTTCGTTCATCGGATTCTATTCACAACCTTTGAAATCACCTAATCCTCCTCATTTATGGAAGATAAAGATGCGCCCGATCCAGGAAGTGAGTTTGCATCGGGGTCCAGCTGGACACTTGCTGGAGCCGACTCGGACGGCGTCAATTACTTCTTGGATAGGGAAAGTAGCATCCTCAGCGAGTTCGGCTGGAATCTCAATCCTGACCAGGCCGACGGACTAGGACGATTCGGTGACATGGAAAGAATCGAGAGGACTGATTTTACCGGAGATTGCGGCGGCTCACAAGGTACCGGTTCTGCTCCAGCCGCGTCAAATCCGGGAGGATCGGTTGACCTGTCCACGTCAAATCCGTCGGTGTCATCGAGCTCCAGCGAAGATCAGACAGAGAAGTCTACTGCGGGCTCCGGCGTGAAGCCGCCTCAGATTCCGTGAGTAGCGGCCATGAAATGGAAAATATTGAAACTGAAATGTGGGGTGTTTGGGACTGAACCGTTATTCTGGTGCTAAATTCATAGGGAAATTCAGTCAGCGAAATCGAGTTTTTTCTTCTTTTCCGATGAGAAAGAGTGCAATACTTCTGTATCCGTATGACCTAGAAACTCACCCAAACGAGTTGGTTCATGCAAGTTGGGGTTGAGGCGGTGAGGCAGTTTCGTAATTTTTGCCAAAGTCTAGGGGAAATTCGGTGGATACAAAAGGAGCTTTTGGCTATCAACAGTGCCACGAACACCGCTGTTATTGCGGCGGGAATGGCGTGCCTTTGAGAACCCTTCTTTTTCTTCATTTTTTTTTTCTACTCTGTCCCTCTCTTTTTTCCCCTAAATTACTACGTAAATACAAGGCAAAGTCGAGAATATAGCTGAAAAGCCCCTTTTCCTAAAATCTAGAGACAAATTGCATTCCGATCGAATTATTAGGAACCCTTTCTTTTGGGAATTCTCTTTGTTTATCATTCATCCCATAGATGATGCATGCATGATTCAATAGAGACTTTAAATGTTATATTATACCTCCTCCCAGCTAGGGTTGCGTGCCATTTTTTCTCAAAGGTTTTAATTTCTCTGTTGTTGATTGTGTTGGTGGGTTATAAACATGACTTGATTTTTCATCTCTCCGAACTTCGATGATGTTTACCGGAAGCTTCATAGCTTTTTCATTCTAATTGCTTTTGAAAGTCCAGTAATTTGTAGCTTACCTTGTATTTCGCAAAGAATTGTTTGAAAATTTAGATGCATGTGTTCAGTTTTTTCAGACCTCATAGTTCATCTCTGAATGTCTTACCTGTTTACTTTTCCTCAATTGCGCTTAACTTTTCACTTCTGTTTTCACTTCTTTTCCTCCCTATGGTATTTTACATTGTGCACAGACTGTGATTCAATACCCATGTACTTTTTTTTAAAGGTTTTTTCCCTCTAGTTAGGAAGAAACAAAATGTTAACGGCTTTAGCAGCTAATAAGTGTTCCATTAATGGATAATTAATGATTCCAGTTCCTTTCCATGATTATCTATCGCGTATAATTGAGTGAATACGTAATCGTCATTTAATTACACTCAATTTTTTAGAACTTTTTTTCTATTTTGATAATTGTAGGTGCAATATTTTTTTCCAGGAGTAAGGTGAGGAAAAAGGGGCAAAAGCGAATCCGGCAGCCACGTTTTGCGTTTATGACCAAGAGCGAAGTTGATCACCTTGAGGACGGTTACAGATGGCGCAAATATGGACAGAAAGCTGTCAAGAATAGTCCATTTCCTAGGTATGCTGCTATTACTCTACAATTAATCCAAGGAAATTGACATGTTACCCACTTCTTCATTACCTGCTTTTATGTTAAGTATACGGTTTGAAGGAGAAAATTTGTGATGATTATGTCCAGTTTTTATCTTTCTTTTTCAAAAGATATGATATGAATATTACGTCACATTCTCTGCACCTTTTCATACCGTAAGACTTTGTAAATTCAATTTTGAAAGATTCCAAGATCATTATGTTACTCCAATATATATATTTTTGAAAATGGTCAACTTAACCTGAATTGCATTTTTATTATTGTTACCACAGTCTTCTTGATTTATTCTCTTTGTTTTCCATATGCAATATACCTTTAGTTTTTTAACCTCATTTTGCTCCATTTGATTTGAGGAAGATAACTTATAGAAAATAATATGGCTGACATGAGGACATTAATATGTACATCAGAAATAAAATATTTATAGAGATATATAGATTAAGGATACTCTTTTTGTTCTCAGGAAATTAACCAACTTTCCCCTTCTTCTGGAAATGGAAGAGTATCTACTATCATCTATCTCTACGTATTTTACCTATCATGCATTTGTTCATGAGCTATATTAGTTATAATTTTTAGTTGATCATCTTTTTTCTGTCAATAAGGTTAATCTTAAACCCTTTGCATAGGGAAGCAGCCTTGTTGTATAAAACCTGAGACCCACATACTTATTTCAGGAGCTATTACCGGTGCACAAATAGCAAATGCACTGTAAAGAAGAGGGTGGAACGCTCCTCTGAAGATCCCACCATTGTTATCACCACGTATGAAGGTCAACACTGTCATCATACAGTTGGATTCCCTCGTGGCGGATTCAGCAGTCATGAAGCTGGCTTTGCTGGTCAGTTGACTCCAGCAATCTCACAATTTTATTATCCAGGAGCACACTTTCAAAGGGAAATTCTTCCGAGTATCACACAGCCGCAGCATGTACCAGTTCGTGAGGTAGTACAATCTCATTCACTGCCAGGACCAACCACACAACTTGCTACAGATAACGGATTACTTGGGGACATTGTGCCACCTGGAATGCGTAACACATGAGACGGATAGTATGGTATACAAATCTCTCATCACCTAATATATATTTAAATCTTTAAATACTGCAATTCCCCGGTTCACAAAACTTGCAATAGTTTCTGTGCCTTATTTTGTACTTTTGCTTGTCAGAAAGAGATTCATGGAGATCTAGTTGCCAATATGCTGCTTAGGGGAACTGCGGGAGAGGGAGATAGGCGAATGAGTGGTAGCACATTCTTAAACATGATAAAGATCATAATTGACATGATGACATAACAATTCATTATGCCAATGAGAAGTTATTAACTAACATTAACTTCTCTCATAAACATAGTTCACGCATGCAATTATCTGCTGAGATTGATTGGTAGTTGCAAATTAACATATATACATAGGATTCTTCAAGCAAATTGATGGGCTGTACATATGAGGAGCTTTAGGTGCAATAAGTAGTTGGCTAGCTACATTTTTAGATAAAAATTTAGCTAGTTTTAGCGTTCCCAGCTAATCAGTGATTGAACCTTTTTCTTATTGTATGATTGTATGATTTTGGATTTTAAGTAGACTTTGTGCACCACTGTGCTTTAATCCTAGACAATAAGTTAACCTCACTAGGATGACCTAAAGTGTCTCTAATTTGTTGCCCATACCTAGACCATATTAATTACAATAATTTCAAAGGACTGATCTGACCATCTGTGACTTCAAATGTTAATGGGTACACTGATTGGGTGAAATATCTGATATGGTAGCTAGTGTGATCTTCTTTTGTAATGTACACCATGCACTTTGTTTCCCTGGTTACCATACACTACTATTCCTCCAGATTTAGCGTTTGTGTGTACTGCTTTGATGTTTCCCACTTACTTATTATCATCTAAAAGCTTTTCTCTTCTAGACATGTAATGACCCAGTAGAATATTCAGGATTGACACATATCTTGGTTGTGTCCAAGTTTAGCCTAAAGAGTGGTTAATATCAGTAGAGAAGACCTTCATTTTGTTAACCTCTAATTTACCTAACCTAAACCTGTATGGATCTCAGATTATGAATCCCTTTCAATAATTATGGAATGAAAGATAGTGAAGTCCTACTGTGCGCTGATTCAACAGTTTTGAAAAGTAATGGATATATTAATAATTTGGTAATCAAGAATATATAGAGCATGGTAAACTCCTTTTTTGGGATCTCAAAAGATCTTTGTTGGTTGAGGCAGAAAAGGAAAAAAAAAAAACTTTGGTTTATTTAACACAACTTTTGAATGCACACACCCGTGTTACAATAGGGATAGATGCATGATGAATATAATGAGAGGGATCACTAAAGGAGGTAGCATATATAACTTTCGGTTCATACCGTGCGGAGAAAACGCATGCTCATTTGTCTACAAAAGCAAAGCAAAAATAAAAACAAAAAGATAGCACCTTATCCCTTATGCTCCACTGTGAATGACAAGAGAAAATTATTGAGACCACAAAAGTATGATCATAATAACTTTGATGGTGCTATATCAAGGAATAATATCCATGCTAATTAATTAATAAAATATTTGAGCTGGTTAGTTTTCGATAAGGTCTCTCTAGCTGTTATATATTTTTAAATTATATTTTTAATATGTTTTTAACATATATATATAGTGAATATTTAAAAAAAAAAAAAGATATATAATGAATCATTTTATGCTAACCTTTTTCTAGTACGTTTCAGGTGATCCATCGACTGCTAGTCTGGAACAAAAAAAGAGCATCATATTCCCTTATTTAATTTAGTGGAAAATCAGAAGAGGAAAGGCATATAATTTATTTATCAAGCTGGAAGTCGGTCCATTACCTGGAATTCCAATTCTATCCCTAACCTGCATATCTTAGATTCATGTGTACAATTGGAGCCTAGGTACGTATATATATATTGATATCTACTTGTATCAAACTTTTAATTATTCTCTCGAGAAAGTACATGTAAATATTGAAATTGTTTCATTTAGGTTTCAAATTAAAAGTAATTTGGTAAGTATATTACTTGCTATTAATTTTAGGCTTCAAAGTGTACATAACTAGAGGTTGCATGTGCCATGTAGTAGTTTATAATGATAATAATAATAATAATAACTTG
>BPVZ01000014.1:2458353-2497062 GCA_020521535.1 Rubroshorea leprosula
AAAAAAAAAAAAAAAAAAAAAAAAAAAAAAGAGAAGGGGGGCGACACTAGGAAAAATGAAAAACTTTTTATTTTTACAAAATGAAAACTGTCTTTGCCGTTTCGAACCATGGCAGAGACCATAATTTTGATGTGCCTTCTCCACTGCTTTCTAAAGGAAAGAAAATGACAAATAGAGAGAGATTTTCTTTAGACGAAAATCATTGAGACATACCCAACCTTTTTAACATTGGATAAGTTCGTCCCCAACCCTTCACTTTAATGGCCACCATCATCAATTCTTCCATAAGTTCCGTTAGTTTTGAAACGGTAAGTTTTCAAAATTAGGAGACGTGGCTAGAGAAGTTCTTTGGTGCAGTGTGATGGTATGTTAGCGGTATCTCTGCCCAGGGTTAGGCATGGGCCCTATCCTGGGCCAAAAAAATTTGAAGAAAGTAAAGGACTTAATTGTCTAGATCTTACCTTGTAGTTGGATGAATTTGAAAGAAAATAAAATATTTAGGATTTTAAGAAACTAAAATGAAAAGAACACCAAAAGAAATATAAAATATTGAAGTGGAAAAAAAATTAAAAAAATAAATACGTAACCCATACCTTGAATAACTAAAATACAAGAGAAGAATAGATTTAATACTTTGAAAAATTTTATTGCAAAATTTATTTCTCCTTGTAGCAAACCAATGCAAATGCCTTGATTCATAATTTCTCATAGTTACAATTTCCTTCTTTTCCACTTTCAATTTTTTTTCCCTCTTTGTTTCTAGCTACCTCCACTTTCAAAGCTTTGTTCAAGTGGCTTGAACTCTTAACATCAATGAAACTCATTTTTAAAAAGTTAAAATTTTATTTTATATCCTCTCAATTAGATGCCAAGTATTAGCCAATACAAAATTTTCAATATTATCCCATAATTTATCCAAATTAGCTTCTAATACACCATTCAACTAGGCCCTCACAAAGCTTCTAGAAGAGAATCTACACAAATCCTTCTTAATTCACTACAATAGAAGAAGATTAAAGGAGGATTGAGGGTTTGATTAGGTTTAGGTGTTATCAGAGAAGAAAAAAGAATTCATATATTTTAAAAGAATATACTATGGTTATAATGCTAATCATGACATGGCATTAAATAAGTATAATGCAATATTAATAAGTATATACATATAATATTACAGATAGACTCTTAACTAAAAAGAGTTAATTATATAATAATATATAATATTATAAATTTATAATATAAGATGGTATTGTAATTATATCATTTTCGATATTTTAATCTACTAAAATGGAATAGTCAACATTAATTCTTCAATTGGATTTGTAATTTTTTTTGTCTAGTCCTTGCTCTTCCATTTGTGTTATAATTTGGTCTTTTGTATTTTAATTTTTTATCTACTTTATTCATTCTATTCAACTATGGTATATTAAGTGGAGGTAAGATAGGAAGGCCCTATCTAAGGAGAAATCTTGGTTCTGCCACTGTCTCTATCTATTGAAATTGTGAAAACTCATTATTTTTTTATGGGTTAGTCAAACAACAAACTTTTATTATCAATGCAAAACATAATAGTACATCTACGATGTTAAACTTATAACAAGGTGAACATAACTTTTATTGTCATCTTCTCAAATTAAATGATCCATTCTAGATTTGTGAACTACTAGCCGGGGGAGTCTATGCATATAAGATGTGATGTCAATTCTTAACTTAAGAAATAGATGCACAATTGTGTAAAAATTTTAGTAGTGAGTAAAAGGTCCTAAAAAATACAATAAAATCAAGTTTAAAATCTCAAACATATCACTAACCTTTTCCAAATCTCCCTTTCATTAACTAAACCTAGCTATCATCCCTAATATCAAAGTAATTTTATTGAACACTTGGTGGGCATAACTATACAAAGACTTTTATGATAAACAAATAGGCTCAATGATAGATCAAACCACCTTGTTCCCTTTTCCCATGCCTCCCATGCCTTTCCCCTCCAAAGGCTAAGACACTGCAAACTCCTTCGACTTCATTTTTCACCACTCAAGATCTTGCCATATCTCCCAACTCTTCCTTCCTTAACCTCACGTCATCACTTTCCTTGTGCGGCCAAAGCTTATCATAGATTGGACACCATTGTCCAACACTGTAAAAGGTGCTCAATATTTGACGATTTTAAGTAAACAGAATTGAAATTGCATTTGTTAGCTCTCATTGCTTTTGCTTTGCTAACTTGTAAGGTCGAGTGAGTTGTCATGATTTCAGTGGACAAGGATACTGCTAACATGGTATCCTCGTTGTACTAAAGAGTTTCTCATGTGGCAGGAAGAATGACACACTATTGTTCTCTTACCTAATAATAATAATAATATTATTATTATTATTATTATTTATTAGTTAAAACTTTAAAAAATTAAGAGAAAAAAGACACACTAGAGTTGCATTTAGGGTTGCTTATAGTGCTTTTCTAGATAGCACTTCATAAAAATATTAATTTATTAAGAGAAAAACACACTAAACTTTTATTGAAAAAGATTAAAATATAACTCATTTTTAAAGTAGGAATAAGACTATATTAGTCTTTTCCCCAAAGTTCTTAATTTAAGTGATGAAATTTTGAAATATTTTTCCTCTTAATTTTTTAGAGGTTTAATTGATAAATACTAATCTCTAATAATAAAAATAATAATTAAATAATAATATTATCTTTTTTAATAAAAATCAAATTCAAAATCGAATTTAAAAATAAGAGCCATGATTATTGCCACATGAATAAATGTTAATGCTACAAAAAAATATCATGGATGTGTATGGTGAAAGAACCCCGGCCAATTTATATTACTTTGGAATTCGCAATATGTGTAGCACCATGTTAGTAAGACGAGCTTTGGATTTGTGATTAAAAAAGATCCACATGATCTATCTCCACATTAGACATGCTATATTTTATTTTTTGCTAATGACCACAATGGAGTTAGTATTGCTAGAAGCGACACTCACCCACTTCATTGGGAATACTACAGACATGATCTACTTCAACATTCTTCTCATATATATGGCTAGACACTATCAACCATAGCTACATCTATTTATACAACATGGTTAGACATCTATGATAGTCATAATTTCTATTACAACATGGTTAGACATCTATGATAGTTATGATTTCTATTACAACATTTGTTGCTACATCTTATTAGCTCTCAACAATGGATAGAGCCTATCTTGCTACATCTACATAGCTCCTATCAAAAGACAACGAGTTGATTTTATTACATCTACACAACACCCAATGATGGACAATGGGTTAGACATTTATTTTACATATCTTTATCACTAGTTCCCTTTAATATACAATGGGCTGATTCTATTTTATCTACACAACTCCTAGCAATGGATAAAGAGACAGATTTACTATTTTACTTAGCCTGCAGGAATGAGCAAAAGTGATGAGAACCCCAAAGAGAACAATGAGATCCACAACACAACAAGGGATTTTGAAACTCCAAGAAAGCCAAAGTAGGTTTATAATAGGACCTTAACCCATTGTTTATGTCGCAACAAGAACCAAAGGTAAAAACATTGACTTATTGTTTATGATGCAACAAGAACCAAAGGTATAAAGTTGGTTGATGCCACACCTTTGAACGGTTAAGAATGAGAATGATAAGTCAAGTTGGAATGCCAAAAGAATAATCTTGATAAGTTCTATAAAGTTTTGAAATGAACCAAAGAGAAAAGTCTCTCAAAAACTCAAATAGTTCCCTCCCAATTAGGGTTGCAAGCCCTTTAAATAGAGAAAACTAATTCTAATCAGAATCAGAAACTAATACCCTAAGTCCTAAACCTAATAACCAAGAATTGGGTTTCAAGTAAATGACTGTTCAACCCAA
This sequence comes from Rubroshorea leprosula, assembly GCA_020521535.1. NCBI lineage: Eukaryota > Viridiplantae > Streptophyta > Magnoliopsida > Malvales > Dipterocarpaceae > Rubroshorea > Rubroshorea leprosula. The sequence continues at coordinate 2,462,235 of BPVZ01000014.1, forward strand.
AAAAAAAGGCATATACCTATGCTTTGCCCTTCAACTTTTCAAGTTTAAGGGATTTTGCCCTTCAATTTATAAGTCAAGGTTATTTACCCTTTAACTTATCGGGTTTGAGCATTTTTGCCTTTTGACCAAATATTTCACGGTCTTGACTGTTAAGTTCAACTTTCATCTTTTGTTAAATTAACACTTTGGTCCCTAAATTTAATTTTGTTTCAGAACTAATTTTTATTTTATTTTGCTAAAATTTTTAATTCTTCTAGAGCTATTGCTCTTCAATATATCTTTCCCATGATAATTCATTAGTTCTATAAGGGATCATCTCTTTTAATTTTTTAATCTTTGAGATTATATCTATTTGTTGTTCATAAAACTTTTCTTCTCCTTTTAAGTACATTCTTAACATAATTGTGTTTTAATTCTTTTATGGCTCTGATACCAAATACCAAAAATTGGGTTTTGGGTTTTCAGCACCTAACTCAGACTACAAACTAATGTATAGCTGGTATATTAAGTTCAGTAGATGTATTAAATTGCTAGTAGAGATAGTTTTTGTTTAGCTTTTTTAAGTCTTTTTAAATCTTCATTTACATCTATAGTTGTTCGCTTTAACTTTTTGAGATCCTTGGATAGATAATAATCATCTATTTCTTCAACGTTACTTGTTTTTTTCTAAAATATTTACTATTTTATTTCTATAATATTCGCATTGCTGCTCATAAACTACTTTATTTACAATTATTTCTTGAATGAAATTAAGCATTTTAAAGCATTACAAATAAGTTCTTAATACAAACTTTTCTATTTAAAATATAAGAGGTTGGGTGCTATTTCCCTATTATTTCTAATCTCAAAAATAACTATGTCAAACAATAATACGAATGTTTCTATGCCCACCTAGCTTCCGCATGATAAAAAGAATGAGTTAGAATCATACCTAAAAATTTCTTAGTCTAACCTTTAGTCAAGCTGATGCCTCCTTCGTTCGACCTTTAAAACCACACTTTGGCTACACAAGTATTTGAACAGCACTAGTGAGCTCACTGCTGTCTAAGTATCTTCAGAAATTCTTCTTGTTATTTTCTATGATGGAAATTAGGAAGGATAGAACCATGAAGATTATTCTAAAACATGATTTTATTTCTGAGATGAGAAAGGGAAAATTCCCTTTCCTCTTGGAGGATGTTTTATAAATACATGGTAGAAGGCACTCAGGTAACGTATTTGGGTGTTTAAATGCTCGACACTTGTTACAGTTTATAGGAGGCTTTTTATTGCACTCCTTAGAATCTTTTCTTTCGTCATTGTTGATAATTAAAGTTTACATTATTGTTTGGCGATCCATACTTACTTCTTGCTTTTGTTAAAGCAGATTACATGGAATCTTGCAGACGCTTTTCTTTTTCTTTAATGACGTAAGCACTTACATCTTTTTGCATTGGATTCTTTAGAGGATGATGTGATCTTCTTCACTGTCTGAGGGGTGGTCCCTTCATCTCTTGCGGCTTAAGCTTTTCCTTTTGCATATTCTTTTTTGTAGTAGAAACCACAATGGCTGTCATGCTTTAATAGCTTGCATAGTCTATTATGGACTGCTTTACTAGCTAGGACTAGATTTGCAAAGATTTCCTTTCTTTTCTGCTTTATTTTGAACAGGCTGATGCTTGTCATTAATCTTGCACCAGTGGATACCACCGAGATTTCTTTGGAGAAGCCATATGTCCATGTCTTCCTCATCTCTATCATTTTGTCAAAGGTCTACAGTAAAACCTTGAATCCTAGAGCTCGTCTCTCTTAGATAAACTCAATCCCACAAAGAGACTCTTCAAAGTCTTGAAAATTTTGATCTTCATTTGCTTCTACCTTGAATTTCTTGGACTGGATTGCAATTTGAACTATATGATGATTGGGAAAATATTGAGATTTCTCCCATTCTGGTGCTACAGAGTAGATTTTGACAAATACTAGCCCTTGAGCTTTGGTGCCAATTTTGAAGTCTTTCACTCCTTGGCGTATAACTTCTAAAAGTTCTAAAACTTCTTCATTATTCTTTAAGAGATAAATATAGTTTCTAAAATCGTAATTGAATAACACTTTTATTGCTTTTGGGTTTACACCCTACATGAAATGAATTTTGGGATAAATCCCTTCATGGATAGGATGGCAATTCTCAGTGGACCTCATTGAATATGTCATTTTACATACTCTACGGTATTCCTGCAGATATTCTTTACACATTGTTGTTTTTGACGAGGTGTCCATTATTATAGCTTTCTTTCCTTTCTTTCCTGAGTAATTAGGTGGCTTTTGGCATTTTGAATAGTTAGCTTTTCAGCTTGAGACATTGATATTTCTAAGGAAGAGTATTTGACATAATAGTCAAACTTCCCTGAACTTTCTCCAAGTAACCCTACTAAAGGATCACCTTGTTCAAAATTTTCTTTTAGCTATTGTTGGGAGTTTTTCTTTGCCATCTAGTTAGATTCCTTAGAGTTGATTCCGACAATAGTAATTACTCCAAAACTTATTACTTTTTTTATTAGCTCTTTGACTTCTTCAAGGGCATCTTGTCTCTTATTTAATAGCTCATGGCCTTTAATAATTTTTTCTTGGCCTTCATCCATAAGGTTATGCCCTTCATGAATTATTTCTTGGCCTTCTCTTATTTGGCTATTGCCCTCAATGAGTGTCTCTTAACCTTTGAGAATAAGGTCTTTCCCTTTCTTTTAGAGTTTCAGGATTGCATCCATTAGCTCTTTCTCTGCTTAAGAAATTTGTAAAACAATTATTAGTTCCTTTGACATGTTCAATTTCAAAATCATATTCTACAAAGAAAGTTTGCCATCCATTTAACCTTTTATATTCTGGTGTTAAAGGTAATTTAGTAAAAATAAATCCCTTAACTTGAGTATTGTCAATTATAACCTTAAAATGTTTTGGTAATAAGAAGAAACTGAACTTTTTTGTTCCATTTTTAATAGCCAATAATTCTTTATGATTCGAATGATATCTCCTTTTTACATCTTTAAATGTACCACTAGAATATCTACAAACTTGTTCTTGAGAATTTTTAAAGTGGCTCCCCAATAAAAATCTGAGGCATCACATTCTAAAATTAACTCTTCATCCTCTTTAGGCAATTGTAACCTAGGAAGATTTTTGCAATAGTCTTTTATTCTTTTTACATGATCAGTGTGATAAATTTCCCATTGTTGATTTTCCTTTTCCTGAGCAACTTTTGCAAATGATGTTTTAATTGAGCTAGGTTTTGAATAAATTGCTCTACATAATTGAGTATTCTAAAAACCTTTGAATTTGTTCTTTAGACTCTGGTTTATTTGGGAACATTGAAATCTTTTCACTAATGTGAGGTTGTAATTCTATTCCTGTGGAATCTATTATTAATCCAAGGAATTCAATTTTGGTTTTTCTTACCTCTGCTTTCTTTTAAGAGAGTAATATTCCATGTTTCTTACATAAATATGCAAATTTCTTAAGATGACACATGTTTTTTCTTATTATCAAAGAACATTAGTATGTCATCTACATAAACTATGAAAGATTTCTTGATGGAAGAAAATACATTATCCATCCTTCTTCGAAATATTTGGGGCACATTTTTTAATCCAAAAGTCATTACTAACCACTTGCAGTGTCCTATAGGGGCACTAAAGGCTGTTAGTGGGATACTACCAAGAGTTAGCTTAATTTGCCAGAATCTTGATTTGCAATCAAACTTTGAATACATATTCTTTCCCCAAATGCTATTGATTAGAGTTTCTTTATGTGGTAAAAAGTAACCATCAAATTTAGTTTTGCTATTAAGTTGTTTATAGTTGACAACCATTCTAGCTTTTCCTCTTTTTAATTCATTATGATTTCTTATCATAAAGGTAGAACTACTATACAAACTCTTTGAGACCTGTATAATCTTTTGGGCTATTAACTCTCGAGTTTTCTTATCAAATTCTTCCCTATCTTCAGGGCTATACCTCATTGGGTTGACTCTAATGATAGTTTTTGGTTCTATCAATTCGATAGTAGTATAAGTTTTATCGATCCCCCATAGTTTTGTAGGATCTTCTCCATAATTACTTCTTAATTCCTCTGAAATAGATTCTAGGGTTGTTTCTTCTTGTGTTTTTTTTGTTATTCCATAATGCTAACATTGGTTTTTTAATTTCTTTTGATCGACTTTTTCTATTATCCTCACCACATTGGCTGCGAAAATTTAATTGTTCTATTGTTATGATATAAGCATTATAAATTCTAGAGGCGTAAAGCCAATGTCCACAAAGTGTATAAAATTCTACATATGATGCAGTTTGAACATACTACTTGAATTGACTTAGGAAATTGTTTCCTAATAGAATATCATTCCCATGTTCGTTACTCTCGTAGACTCAGGGAATTATAACTTTAGTTCACCAATTATGGCAGTAACTCTTTCTATTATTGTTTTATACTGAATAATACTTCCATCTATGGCTACACCTTTCATAGTTTTGAGAGGTGTTCTTCCAATAATATTTTGGGAATACATTGGTTTTTGCCAAGCATATCCCAGATCCTGTATCTATAAAAGCATGAAAGAATTCTATTTTGTATTCTTCATACTTAATTCCAACAGATATGTATACACTGTAGATACTAGTTTTCATAGTATCTTGGTATAATTACTTCTTTTTCACTTAAGGTAATCTTCAGACAATGTTCTTGAATGCTATAGGGCTGTACTGATGTTAAGAATATGTTTCCTAGCATCAATTCTATACTTGCAGTCATTTTTCTTTCAGCATGAGCTGTTATAGTAATTTCATGTTGAATCTTATCTTTATCTTTTATTCGAAGGCGTACTTTAGCATATTCATGTACTGTGGTCACTGCACCATTAAAGTTGTAATATGTATATGGTTTAGTCAGTTCAAATCTTTGTAGGTGTGGAATCATATCACTATGGATATGTGTTACTCCTGCTTCTGTATCTATTAGGATAGAAATGTTATGCCATTCCCTCCCGTCATTATAGTCTCCTTTTATTTTGAAATGCCTTGAAGGAATCTTTAATGTATCTAACACCACTTCATGTTTTATACTAGTCATTATGGTTAAGACCTCTTTATCTTTCTTAAGATAGCATAAAGCTCCTAAGTCTATACTATTTCTATGGCTCGGTTCAGGTTCTGTTTTCACTAATAGTTTTCTTGACTCATATGCCATTGATCTAGGTTTTTCTCTTTCTCTTATTAAGAGTGGTTTCTCACTAATATCTATTTCCCATTCTTTGAGTGGTTCTATTTTAGTGATGATTTCTAGTTTCTAAATTTGTCCTATTTCAAAAAACATAGGATCTAGTTCAATATATTCTTTATCTTTGAAAAGATTAGATTGATGACTATTGGTCAATGCATAACTTATCATATAGTAAATACTGTATGGCTTTGATCCATCTTTCATAAAGTTTTCTCTAGCAAATTCATGTGCTAAACTCAAAGTTTTATTAATATTTCTATCATTACTGTTTACAACATATTTCGGATATACCGTAAACATTAGTTTTTGGTAGTTAAGGTTACCTTGCACTAATCCAAGGATAGCATCTTTTCTATCATTAATTTTATTGTCTATTAATGCTAATTTTATAGGGTGTCTATCCCTTCCATAAAATGAGCTTTAATAAGTATTTGTATTCCTCCTATGTGGATAAAACCTATCTTGGATCTATCAGTTGCTTTGATTTTTGACAACTTGCTTTCTATTTCTGCCTTAATAATTAAAGGTATATTTATTATCCCTGTTGTATTTCTTATAGGGATACTATATTCTTTTGTGGATATCCCATAATAAACTAGATCTTTCCTTTTAAAAGGATTACTTATAAAGGAATTGGACTTGAATCCCTTTTCTAAAGCAAGGTCCATTCCCTTTTGTCTAATTCTTTTAAATTTACTTTTATCAAATACAGTTATTTGACTATATTCTCCATGTCCTTCATATTCTTCATAATAAGCTTCTCTTTCTTCAATATTCAGATTCATCACTACTGGAAGTGTATAAACTTTCAATTTCATATATACTTTCTTCGCTACTTATAGAGTTAGTGTCTATCTCACTTAATTCTTCTTCATAAATTTTTAGGTTTTTTGTACTTTCTTTTTTGTATCTTTTAGGGCATTCATTTGCATAATGTCCTTCCTCCTTATACAACCAACATGTATATTTTTTAGGATTCTTTTTATATTTTCTTAGAGTTTTGGTCCTCTTGAAACACCTCTTTTTCTTTCTAGAGAATTTGTTCTTATTAAATCTTTGTTTATTACTTCTTTTAATTCTAAATTTTTTGTTTCTCTTATTGTAGTTGGTGTAACTACATCCTAATTTGTTTGGATCACTATTCTTAGGGCAACACAGTCCCTTTTTTCATGCTTTTTTTAGTTTGTTTTGACTATAAGTTTCTATGCACCATTCATTAATTTTGGTTTTAACGAACCAAATCCTTAGTCCTAAACTATATTTCTTATCTTCTATATATATTCTATAGGCTTCTTTCAATTTTATTCCCCTGGGATTAGAAATTTCCCAAAGAACAATTCTAAATAGGCCTTTAGTCATTCCATGATTTCAAGCCTTGTAATAGTATTTCTAGAATAGGCAAATGTATTGATCTAATTCACAAAGATTACATAGCTCTAAAATTTGCAAATTCCATACTATTATTCTTCCAATTCTAGCCTTTTCTTTTTCTTGATTTTCTTCCCAATTTTCACCTAAAAATTCTCTCTTTATGGCTAATTCAAATTTATTTATTATGTCTTGAATTGCTTCATTTTCATTAATTTCTTCAGAAGTAGGATTTCCACTTATGGTAGTGTTTCTCTCATCTTCTTTTAGACCGACAAACTAGTTTGAACTATTCCTTTAAATGTGACTTTAATAAATCTAATTGCTTGTGAAGCATTCCAATTTTTGTTTGCTATGACTATCCAAGTAGCTTGAGCCCAGTCACTAATGACCTTTTCTGGGTCGATAACGCAATCTAGATCTAACTAGATACCATTAGTACTAATCATTTGTTCTTTGACTATAATTGGAGTCTCAATTTTAGATTGATTTCCAAAATTTCTGCTCCTTTTATCATAAATTACTTCATGTGTTAAATTCCTATTCCTTTTATAGCTTTGGCTTATGTTAGATTCTATGCCAGGTTCTATTGGAAATTTTGTTGGGGTTATATTAGAATGTGTTTCATCCTTTTCTTCTTCGCTTTCTTCTTCAATTTCTTCTTTTTGAGAATTCATTTTCATGTTTTCTAATTGTTTAGTAGTTAGAGTAATATGTTTGCATAGATTATCTAATTCTTCTACATTGTCTTCCTTTAAAAACTTTTGTTCAAGTTCTTGTAATTTTTCTTCTTAGGTCTTTAACATAAAAAATGTTATTCCTTTTGATTTAGGCTTTCCACTGAAAATCTTAAGAATTATTTTAAATCCTTCATTTCTATCTATAATATTACGCCTACTACAAATTGATATTATAGTATCTTGCAAATCCTTGACCTGTGTCTAGATCTTATAAAAATTTTTGTCTATATCACTTTCTAGTAATGGGATTATTCTATTATACATTTTTAAGCTTTTATTGCAAATTTTTTAGTAATTGCTTTTAATATCTTGAGAATTTCTTCTACTTTAAGTTCTATATCTTTAACTCGAGATATCAAAGTTTTTGAATCTTTGATAAACTGTATTTCTTCTTTTATTTATTTTAGATCTCTAGAATTTTTTGCTTCATTTATTTTTTCTTTGATAGAATCAAATCTTGGAGAAAATGATTTTCCCATTTCTCTAATCTTTCTTAAAGTATTTTCATTGATAGTTTCCATCCCAAGAATTTTATCAGTGATAATTGTGTCCTCTATATAGATCATGCTTCTACCTAATGTATTAAGTAGATACATGTTAATCCTATCTATTTGTTCTTTATTCATGTTGATTTTAGTAGTTCAAAAATTTCTCTTAATTTTTTAATTCTATATTATCTAAATCTAATTTGGCTATATATAGTTGTATTATTGAGTTTATTCTTTCTTTTTCTTGGATTTTTTGCCTTAACTCAATTAAAAGATTTTCTTTGATTTCAGCTAGAACTTCTTCTTCAGAATGAAACACTTGCTCAATTTGGTTGCAAATATTTATTATAGTTCTTGTATATAAAGCTATATCCGTCATTAGAATTTATTGGGACTTTGCTTATCACTTTTGTATACTTTGAGGACTCACTACTTAGTTTTTCTTTTAATTGAGACTTAACGTCTTTCATTAGCCTAAGGGTATAAATCCTTATATTTTTAAGTTCAAGGTTATAAATTCTTAAAATTTTAAGTTCGGGGTTATAAATCCTGCACTTATAAGTTCAAGGGTAAACTCCTTCAAAGCTAGTAAGTTAGGGGGCATTTCAAGGGTTTATGCCCAAAAATAATACAAAAAATGTGAAAATCACTCAAAATAACCGAAAATAACAACAAATATTAGTTTACTACAAATTACGACACAATTGTGCAATTTTGATGTGAACTGTGTAATTCAGCACAAATGACCTCAACTAAGTTTCTCTTGAACTTGAATGATGTTTACCATGCCTTGATAATCATCTAAGCTTCAATTTACTTGTTGTATGTGGTTTTCAATCCAGATCTACTCAATAAGGCCATTTAAAGCTTCTTGCATCTTTGTAGTTCTAGTTCTCATGATTGGACTTTCTAGGATGTGTAATGGATCTCTTAACATGGTACATATGCTATCGTCTTGATTCCCATAAAAAAAGGCTATATATCTTTACATAGTTTTACTACACCAACTCTTGAAAATGGATAAAAAGTTGAATCTCTCTACACATTTTATTTTACTGGCTCCCAAAAACAAATAAAGAGTCAATGCAACTTGGTGCGATTAACGTGAGGCTGGTATCAGTTGCAGTCCTATGATTGGTTGGGATGGTTATCTTCCAACAATAAAATCCATCATATTGTGGTTGATTACTCCTTGGTGGTTGACTGTGCATGGTGATATAGTGCCCGATAGGCAAAAACTATCAGGATCATCCTTTAACAATGTGGGTATGTTAAGAAGGGCCATTGTTTTATTGTAGTATCACACCTTGTTTATATCAAAGGCTATGAATATGGTTGGCATTCCTCTTCCATGGATAACACTTCACCCATTGTTATTATATTCATTGTTATGTTAAAGTTCAAGATTAATGAGATTTATCCCCTTTGTAGTTTATCGGATTATAGGGAGTGCTCTTCTTTTGTTCCACATAGTTCACACTCCAATCGTGGGCAAAAGCTAGCCAGTGTTGTTCTTCTGGTTATAGGGAAGTTATTCTTGGTTGACCTAACGATATTTAACATAGTCAATGATCATGCACATTATTATTCTTTATATACAAAGGGTTAAAATTACCAATTGCCAGGAATCTCAATATATAACATATTTCTACTATATTTTTTACGTGTTGGTAGGTATCATTGACCAACAACGCTTGACTTGATAAAACAATACTACAACACACATCTATACTATTCATTCTCTATCTTGGCATATGGCCAGACATATGGAGCAATATTATACAAATACTTCCCATTGCTAGTGGATAAAGAGGCCTAGTGATGTTTGTTTTCACCATCCCTTTCGATACATGAAGGAGTGCTCCTTTACTACAAATACTTATACATAATACACTTACATGTATTTGAACAAATATTCATTCATATTTTGCTCTTTGATGCAAATGAAAACAAACTCATGAATCTAAGCTCATGGGGATTCTTCAAGATAAACTATGGGACTAGTGGCTTGGCAAGCATAGATTGATAAATGTTGCTTGCTTGGCAAAGTATAGCATTTATGCTAACCAAGCTTAGGGTTAGCGACGCTGCTTGTCTTCGCTAAGAAGGGTTAGGCAGTAAATATGTGAAGGCAAAACTTGATCCCAAAACTGCATTGTTTGATGCTACCTAGAAGACTTGCAACCTCGTTAAAAATCAACTAGAGATGCCATTTGAGTTTCCATCACCAGCCTGAAGTTGTGTTTAATGCATGGACGACTACATATGGATATGAGGTTGTCATAAATAGGAAGGCTTTGGCAAACCAGAAGTCCTTCATTGGAAACATTGAAGAATTCATAATTACACGTCAAAAGTTGTAAAAAATGCCCAGATTCTCCCAAAACTTGACACATGTCCTCACACTAACCATTGAATTGCTAGGTTGATCTAGCCTTACAAACTCAAAATTACCACAATGCCATTACATATATTTGATTTTTCCTTCATTTTTAGTAGATTTTGGGGGGTAGATTTTCACTCTTCAGAAGAGATTTTCTAGTTTGCAAGCATCAAGCACATTTTTCTACTATGAAGAAATCATCATCTTTAACTCTTGACTACTATACAAAAAATTCCATTGAAATCTCTATTTCTCACATTTTCTCACATTTCCAACCACAAACTACTTCGCAAACTTACAACTCAGTATCGCCGGAACATTTCATGTTGTAGCTTGAGTTTTTGGGTTGTTTTCCTTGAGCATCAGAGAGTCTTATGGCAAAGTTAGCATCACAAAGCAGGATCAATTTCTCCATCATAAGCCCCTATAATAATCCTTCATCCTTCTCCCACCACTACTTTCTAGTTTATTCTTTCTCAATTTATGGAAGTTTGAGGGAGATTATTGTATTTCAGGCTCCAATATAAGAGTTCCTTATTTTAGAATTGGAGTATTTATCAAAGATAGTAGAACGCATGTTTATTATGTTTATTAGTATTCCACAATGTATTTTATATACAATATGCTTCTCAAGTTGTAAAATTTTATCTTTATATATTTTTCATCCTTACTGCTTTGTTATAATGCATATTTCCTATTCTTTCTAGTTTATTCTTTTGGTAGTTGTGTAATCGTTCTTTGAACTTGATATTCTGTCATCGCTGCCCTGCTTTTTTGGCTTGGCTGGGAAAGTTATATTTTCAAACTTTGCTAGATAACTTTACACAATTCATCTTTGCCGGGTGAAGGGAGATTGGCTCATGGCATGTAGCCTCTCGCACATGAAATGGTGCAAGCCAAAAATGCCTTCTTTATTTCTTGTAGGAAAGCATCCTATTCAAGTCACATGTCATCTTTGTGGATGACTCATCACCCCCTACCCCCAACAAATTGCCAACTCCATTAGGGATGTCATGTTAGTGCAGCATCTTCCAGTATTCTTTTTCAACAATATTTAGTCACCTTTAGCAAAATTTTCTAGCCATGCTAGTCACAAGAGTTATTCCTTTACACATCATTGAAGAAAATCACGAGCCTGACCATGATGATGGATGAGAAGTTTAGCAACCCAATCCTTCGATAGATGTTTTAAGTGATGTCTTGCAAGGAATCTCTAATCCTAATTTGGCATCTCTAGTTCAAGTTATTTGGGTCATTCATGAAGACTAACAAAGGACTACTAAATTTGTAACTAGTTTTCAAGCCTAGCAAACCATGCATGACCCAGTGCAACTAGTCAACATGGCTGGGCTGTTCCAGTCACAATAGGTTCAGACTAGGGCTACAAACGATAATAAGAGTTATGTTGTGTAGTCGAACAATTTTGCACCCCCAGTAGTTGTAGTTACCAACATTGATGGTGCTTCGTCAATTGTAGTTGATTCCACTCAAGGCTTCATCACCGTGGTGGACCTTATAGCTCTCTTGGATAAAGGATGCTCTAGATAAAATTCAACTATTTTTTAGTTTGTTTGTGATCCATTATATTTGAAGGAGATCCTATCCAAGCCCTATTCAATGAAATCTGAAAATCCTACATTTCCACCATATGACAGGAGGAAAGGTAGTTTTGTGGAACATGTTAGCAAGTTTCTTGATGCTATAAGGGCTCACGCCAGCAATAAAGGTTTGTGCCAATGTGAGTCTTTCAAATCTCTCTTCGATAGATCTTATACTTAGTACACTACTTTGCTCCTTGGTTCTATTCTCTCATGGGATGAAATGGTTGAGTAATATGCTCAAAAGTATTTTCAAAGTAAGGAGCGCATCACCATTCTTGATTTCCACAACACTCATCAATGTATGAACGAAGATTTGATGGTCTATGTAAAAAGATTTAGAGATTTGGCATTTGATTGCTATGGTGGCCACACTAAATCTTTTTTGGTGGAAATTTGTATCAATAATATGTTTCCAAAATATCGTGTTGTTTTTGAAAATATTGGGATTAGCCAATTTGCAATATTACTTGATGCTATTAGTAGAACAGGTAGCTTCGTTAAAGCTATCTTTGCTAACAAGTCCACAAGGAAGTTGTTGAGGGATGAATTTGTATTGCTTTGAATTGACAACATGTGCAGCACTACATTAGCAAGATCGGCTTTGGACTTGTGATTAAAAAGGGCCTATATGGTTTATTTCCACATTAGATCTGTTATATTCTATGTTTTGTTGATTATTGCAACAAAGTCAGTATCGCTAGAAACAACATTCATCCTCTTCGCTAGAATCATTGTAGACATAATCCATTTCAGCATCTATTTTCATATACACAACTAGGGATGGCTATATCTATCTCCATGACATGGTTGGGCGTTTTTGATGGTCATGTTCTCTACAACAATATTTACTGTTACATTTTTCAGCTTTCAATAATGGACAAAGAGCTTATTTTTCTACATATACATGGCTCCCATCAATGGACAACAGGCTACATCTACCTAGCTCCCAGTGATGTATAAAGGGCCAAATTTGCTATCTCATTTAGCCTCCAACAATGGCAAAGGTTACACATTTCTACATATCTTCATTACATTGACTCCTGGCAACGCACAGAAGGTTGGAATTCTACATATTTTATCTCACTAACTCTCAGAAATGGATGAAGAGTCAGCACAACTCGGTACGATTAGCAGGCCGATAATAGTTGCAACCCTACAATTGGATTTGATGATTGCCTTTCAATGATACAAATCCATTAAGTTACAGCCGGCGGTCCCTTGGTGATCGCCTATATAGGGTGTTGCGATGCTCGACGGGCAACAACTAGGACTACCCTTTGATGGTGTGGGTATAGCAAGAAGGGCCAACATTTGTCAATGGTATCACACTTTATTGCATCGAAGGCCATGGATGCAGTTGGCGTCCCCTTTCCATGGAGATAACTTGACCTATCTTTATCACATATTTATTGCTATGGCAGAGTCTGGCTTGATGAGATTTATCCCCTTCATGACTTGGCAGATTAATGGGAATGCTCTTCTAATTCCACATAGTTCACGCTCCAACCATGAACAAAACTAGCCACTGTTGTCCCTATGACTATAGGGCAACTATTTATTATTGACCCTACAATACTTATAAAATATGGCTAGTAGTCATGCACATCATTATTCTGCTATACAAAGGTACAAAATTATTGGTTGCTAGTAATCCCGATCTACAACATATTGCTTCTATATTTTACATGTTAGCAGGTATCACCAACCAATAATGCTTGGCTCGAGAAAACGATATCGGACCACACATCCATATTACTCCTTCTTTATTTTGGTGCAATGCTAGACATAAACAACAATATTATACCAGTGCTCACCATGGCCAATGGACAAAAGGGCACAATAATGTTTAGTCTCATCATCCTTTTCGATATATAAGGGAGTATCCTTCTTCACTACACATAGTTATACATTTTACACTTAAATATTATAACAAATACTCATTCATTTTTTGCTTTTGTTGCAGATAAGCACAAACCCATGAATCCATTCTCATGGGAATTACTCAGGATAAACTATGGGAGTAATGACTTAGTAGGCATAGATGGATGAATGATGCTTGTTTGGCGAAGTAAGGTATTCACGCTAGCCAAGTTTGGAGATGGCGATGTTGCCCGACTTTGCTAGAAAGGGCTGGGTGGTGAAGCATGGAGACTAAGCTTGATTCCAAAATTGTACCATTTGATGCTAATTAGAAGACTAGGAAGCTCATTAAAAACCAACTAAAGATGCTGTTTAAGTTTCCATCAACAACTTGCAACTATCTAAAATGCAAAAGTGGCTGCACAAGTTTCATTGTACTTCAAACTAGTAAAAAAGGTGGTTGCGCAAATTCCACTACATTGGAAACTGTTGAAAAATATTACATTTTGCTTGGAAAATCTACCAAAATCTCAGGCAAATTGATTTTTACTAGCTGCACTCAAATACACCCCTAAAGATGGTATTTCGTATGGTTAGAAGAATTACTAGAAATGGGTAGTCTCTAGCAAACTAGCGGTCTTTTGTTAAAACCATTGGATGATTCATGATCTCACTTCTAAAAAGCTATCAATAATACCTAAAACCACTCAAAACTCGTCAGCTATCCTTCTTTAACCCAAATCTAATTGTTGGGCCACTAGGCTATTCTAGCCTATCAACCCAAAAATTATGAAAATACCACTACATATATATTATTTTTCCTTTATTTTTCAATAGATTTCAATAGGACTCAAAAATCTAGCTTCCTCTTCATGAACTAGACCTCCATTTTTCCTCTGAAAAACTCTTCATCTTCAACCTTTCACCCCTATACACTAAAATCACCAAAAATTATCATTATTTATTATATTTTCTGCACTTCCAGCACTATATAATACTTTCCAAACTTGTAGAACATCATGGCTAAGAGACAACATGTTGCAATTTCAGTTTCTAGGTTATTTTCTTGAGCGTCAGAAGATCAAGTTGAAAAGTTAGCATAAAAAATGGGACCATGTCCTTCATTCACAAGCCCCTATAATGGTCATCCTTCCTTTTCCTATCACTACTTTCAAGTTTATTTCTCTTGTTTTTGAGGAGGCTTGAAGGAAATCATTGTGCTTTTCAACTACAACATGAGGATTGCTTGTTATAAAGTAGAAATATTTATCAAGGATAGTAAAAGGTACATTCATTGGTTTTACTATTATGGTACAACATACTTTGTATAAATGTGCCTCTCAAGTTGTAATCTTCAATCCTTATATATTCTCTATCCTTGTTATTCCTACCATAATGTACATCTCGTTTTCATTATTTTTGGTAGTTGCGTAATCATTCTTGGCTCTTGAAACTGTCATTGCTACCTAGCTCTCTCAGCATGGTCGGAAAATTTACACTTTTAAACTTTGTAGGAAAATTTGCCATTGACATGTGGCACGTAGCCTTTTACACATGAAATGGGTGCCAGCCAAAAGAACCCTCGTCATTTCCCGCAAGTGGCACCCTAGTCAACTTCTACATCATCTTCATTGCTGACTCATCAACCCATGTCAGTTGCACACCTAAACGAAAGTTATCAGAAAAGAAAGCTATGGCTCACGCATTGGCTCTATTGTTCAAAGCCAATGACAAGGCGAAAAGAGGAAAGATTGTGATACAACACCTTTACCCCTCATTCCTCTTACTGTCAAAAAGTTTGATGTGCTCTTAGATTGATGAATAGATGACAGCACGATAACATTTCCACAATCACTTCACAAGCATAACAATGACGACAAGCATAATCTACGGTTTTGTCATTATCATCTCTATGTATCACTTAACCACAAACTGTTTCTCTTTGAAAAAGATATATCATTGCCAGGTTGCAGAAGCATTGTTAGAAGTTCCGAATAGAAGACAAAGAGTGGATGAAGACCTACTTCCATGCCCTAACCAAGGCACTGTTAATGTCTAAAGTCATGTGGAAAGTTCCAAGATAAGTGGACCACTTATTGAATTTCTTTACAATGTGCCCAATCTTTTTGTTCATGTGCTGCAATAAACTCTAAAATTCAGATCACTATTTGATTAGCTTGGAGTTATTGCTGCAGCACGATTAAGAGCCACAGAAGCTATTGTATCTATTGCTATGAAACTAAAGGACATTGTCTCAATGATAAGGTGCATGCCGGCTGTGCTTATCTTGAGTCTTATAATGCCATCATATTTATCGGTGAAGACATTGGAGCACCATATCTTGACCATAGAAAGCCACTTTACTTATCTGTTCAAATCAACGCTATCGATGTCAAACATGCACTCATTAATACTGGATCTTCACTCAACTTGATACTGTTGAGCACTATTGTCATTATAGGAATTTCCCAACGAAAAGTTGTCAAGTCCTTACTCAGCATTGTTGGCATTGGAAACAGCAGTGAGTATGTTCTCAAATATATTTAACTTGAATTAAAGGTAGATCCAATTCAATCTTTAACCACATTTTATGTTATCGATGTAGAAGTCTCTTATCATGTACTGTTGGGATGGCCATGGCTAGACCAACACAAAATTATTTCTTTTACTTATCATTAATGTGTCAAAGGCCATCTAGATGGAAAAGTCTTTTGTATCCTTACTAGTTGATCAAATTGAGACTTACTTTGCTAAAGTTGCTTTCTATGATGAGTTGGTTTCTCTTGGCAAAGTGACAACATCTCGCTTTATTGGCATCGCTTTGCCAGCTTGGAATGATATCAAAGCTAATCCCGATATTGATTTACAAAGTGTCTTTGTAACACCCAATATACTTTAGTGAATAGATTAAAAATTGGAGTCCTTTATTTTATAATTTTAGGGATTTAATTTATTAGATTTAAAGTTTGACGGTTGTAAGTAGACTTTAGTAGAAGTTAAGGGGTATTTGACTCCATTATGCCAATTTCTTTGCCATGTGACACAATATTTACCAATTAAATTTATGCGTGGACTTAGAAGATTTTAGAAACCCCGTGAGTCTTCCCTTGGAAAATTTTAGAAAGAAAACCCCTTTTTCACATAACACCTGAAAACCCATTTCTCTTTACCGTTTTGATCTTCCATCAAAGAAAGGAGACTTTTGAAGATTTTAGCATGAAGTAAACTATTTAGTGACTTTCTTCTTCAACTTTTGCTATTAATTCATACTATTCTCTTCAATTTGGTGCTTTGATTTTCAAGTAAGGATCGGTATTAGTTACAAATTTAGGTTAGAGTTTTTGGGTAAATTTAGATTTACCATAATATACTAAAAATTAGTTTAAGTAAGTAAAAATTTAACTCTAGATCCTTTGTTTAAGGGACTTTTGGGGTACTAAATTCTGTTGAGGAATATTTGAGTTTTGGGCATATGCATCGGTATTGGGACAAAATTTAGGAATGTGTTTTAAATTTCATAATTGCTTTTAGTATGAAGATTTATTGTCTATAATTTCTATTGTTGCTATGGACTCCACGTGCTTGCTTCGTGTGATGATTTTCTTATGAATTAATATGGCAAAATAATTCCATATGTTTGTTTGAAATTTGGAATGTTGTCCATGACTTTGGATGGGAAATAGTGTTTCTTAATTATTATGATCATGCATTAACTACATTATTAAAATAAGAAAATGAATTCCTAATTTTGGGGATGAAAGTTGTGAATTAGTATTTGAAACTTTTTGTTAATTGCTGTAGAAATGCATAAATGAAATTTATAAATGAATGGAAATGTTCTTATATTATTTTGAATGTGCTTTGAATTTGTTTGACATGTGTATGTGTTTATGGCTACAGAGTAAGTGGACGTCTGTGCAGTGAGGTGTGTGTCATGATTAGGTCCGGTACCAGTGTTTCTAGCACCATCAGTGGACTCTGTAGCATTGTGTATTTTTGTTTTATGCATTCTACTCGTGACATCACATTGTGAGCATATGGTTTTACGATATGAAATTGATGTCATTGGTTATTTCTTGACATGTTTGATTATCTGTGAGTTAATTTGTGATATTAAATTGTTATTTAAATACTGAGATTTATAATATTATGTAGTTCAGTTTAATTGTTTATCGTGCTCTGTGTGTATAGGTCTAGGGGTCCTAAGACCCAAGTTTGTAGCTTTAACTTAATACTTAATGGGCTTTTAGCTCATGATATTTCCCTTCCATTTCAAATTAGTAGATTGGAGTAGCAGCAACCTAGCTTGTGAGCTTTCAATATAGGTCCCGTATGCTCGTCATACATAGAAGCTAACACCTCAGTGCTTTTGATGCGAAGGTAGATCAGTGTGTTACCAAAGCAATGATTTTGCTTTTATTATTTTGGAAAGCTTTTGAAAAGTATTTGCTCTCATATATTTTTGTGTAAATTACTTATGTATATTTAATCTATAAATCAATTAAAAATAGGTTCATACGATGTTATTTCATAGCTTTGGGAATTTTATATTTTTCTTTAAAATATATTTTGGTAAATTGGTTTTGCATTCATAAGTTTTTTCTTCCATTAGTTACATTTTATATGATATGCAAACAAAATTCTTTTAAAAGGACACCTTTTATAATTTAGAAGTGTTTTATTTCCACTATGTTATTTTTTTTAAAAATTTAGTTAAGCACTCCCACAGGACCAATGGTAACTAAGGGAGGTGTGTTATAGTCTTGAACCACAAATGGCAAAAGAAGGAGGTAGTAAAGGCAATCCAAGCGCACCCAAAACGCACTAGAACTGTCTTCCTAGCGAGAGGGTCTACTATAGTTTATGGAGGTAAGTGGGGTCTCTCAGCCATGTGTAGGATAGCCCCATTGCCAGTAGTTTAACCATGCTTCTAGATGGCTCATTCATTGATTTAAAGAAAAATACTTTAATTGATGAGTTAACTTTTCTTAACAAAGCAAAATGTCTTACTCTTGAAGCTAGAAATAAAATATTTTATGAGTATTTAGAGCCTTCTAGCGAAGTTGATTACCTAACTCTGTTAAACAAGCTACCAACTCTTTGTGAGGCTCAACCTACACTTACTTCTTTGGAGTTTCTTGAAGATATTGATCTTGGGGATGATCCATCAATCCCTAAATGTGTACATATCAGCATTACTCTCTTCATTGAAGAAAGAGCCAAGAGGATAGACTTGCTTCGAGAATATAAAGATATCTTTGTTTGGAATTATGATGAAAAGCTGGGGCTTGATCTAGCCTTGGATACATACTCTTTGAATATTGATCCCGAAGCAAAGCTAGTTGTGCAGCCAATTCATGTTTTTCATCTTGGAGTCACTATCAAAATAAAAAATAAAAAGTTGAGAAGCTCTTAGCTACAAGATTCATCAAGTCGACCAAAAAGCCCACTTGGCTAGCTAACATTGTACTAATCCAAAAGAAAAATGGGCAAATTAAATGTTGTGTTAATTTTCATGACCTCAATAAAGCATGCCTGAAAGATGAATTCTCTGTATTGAACATGGATGTGTTTTATAGACAACACCACTGGCTGTGAAATGTATTCTCTTATGGATGGCAACAATGGGTATAATTAAGTCAGCATGTGCCCTAGTCATGCAAAAAAACTACCTTATGTGGTTATGCCTTTTATTCTTTAAAATGTTGGGGCTACTTATCAAAGAGTCATGATGGCTATTTTTCATGATTTCAACCACATTTATATTGAGATTTACATTGATAATATTGTTGTGAAATCCAAAAATAGGCTGATCCACTTTGACATGTTAAGGAAGGTCATCGACAGATATCATCTGTATAAGCTAAAAATGAACCCAGTGAAGTGTGCATTTGGTGTCTTCATTGAATAGTTTCTTAGCTTTCTTGTGAATAAACATGGCATTAGTGTGGATCTAGCCAAGTCTAAGGCTATCCAAGCCGAAGCCTACTACAAATCTTAAACAGTAGTAAAGCTTCATCATTAAAGTTTCATATTTTTGCAGGTTTGCTTCTTCGCTAGCAAAAATTTTATTCGTGTTTAGCCTTTTGTTGAAGAAAGGGGTGGCCTTCGCATGGACAAAGGAACATCAATGAGCCTTCCTATATTTGTAAGATCTTATGTTTAGATCGCCATCGATATTTATTCTTGTCCAAGGTTGGCCACTCAAAATTTATTTACTTATTTTTGACAAGGTTGTGGGTACTCTAGTTGCCCAAGATGATCAAGAAGGCAGGGAACAACATGTTTATTATGTCAACCGAAATCTTAAAGGTGCTAAGTCAAGGTGTCCTTTTGTTGAGAAAATTTATCTTGCATTGATTTATATCTTTCAACATGTTTGACACTATTTCTTGGCTCATAAAGTGCAACTCATCATGAAGTCTCAGCCCATTTGGTACCTCCTAACTTAGCTTATGTTCACTGGCCATTGGCTCTTTTAGTTATCTCAATATGATATTACGTGTATAAATCCTATTGCTATTAAGAGACAAGCTATTGTAGACTTACTGTTTGAATTTTTCAACGTTGCTTAGCATCTTATTTCTAATGAAGTCCCTGACAATGAGGTTGCTTTTGCACAAGAAATTGAAGAAGAATTGACATTGTATTTTGATGAGTCTTTCATGGCTGAAAAGGCTAGGGCTAATGTTGTTCTTAGAGATGATAAAGGCCATGATAATATGTTTTCCTTTAAACTTGATTTTCCATGCACAAACAATATGGCTATATATGAAGCACATCTTGTTGGCCTCATCTTAGCTAAAGAAGAAGGTGTATAAAATTTAAAGATAATTGGTGATTCAAGTCTAATTCTTGGCTAGATTCAAGGCACCTTTGTTGTTCGAGAAAAACACCTTGCTCCATGTCACTCTCTTAGTGAAAATTGGAATGCAAGTCTAATTATTGGCCAGATTCAAGGCACCTTCACTATTTAGGAAGAACACCTTGCTCCATATCGCTCTTTCAGCCAAAACTTGGAACAATCTTTCATCAACCTTAAATGTGAGCAAGTATCATGGTCAAAAAACAAGTTGGTCAAAAGTGCCTATGACCAAAAATTCTCTAAGTATTCAAGTCATCCAAAAAGAGCATTTAATTTATCATAGCTATGAATCTATTATACCCCAACTACCTGACCATGTTGACTAGCAATATGAAATTCATGACACTTTCCTATAGTGGCGACTTGATGTGCCTCTAAAAGATTTATCTAACTACGTCATCATTTCTCATGAGCTGTATTATCATATCCCTAGTGATGTCATGGCTAAGTACTTCAGTGATAAACAAGCTTATTATAGACTTAGAGAAATTCATGATCACACTTGTGGCCAAGACAATTGTTCAAGCCTATGCCGTAAGGTTTAGCAAGCTAGCTATTATTGGCTGCACATGATGCGTCAACCCATTGAGTTTTAACCACAGTGTATATCTTATCAGTAATCTTATTATTAAAATGAAGAGTTCTTCGCTACTGATAGTGCTCAAGATAAGCATCATCCTTATATAGGGTATTTCGTTGAAGGAATATAGCCTTAGTCTTTATAGGATGTGCACAACTTGAAAAGATCTTTATCAAAACTTTTTGTCGATGATGGAATTTTGTTTTATTTCAACTTCATAGGTGAACTACCCTATTGCCTATCCTTGGTAGAGTCTCAAAAGGTTATAGTTGAGAAACATACAGAGGAATGTGGTGAACATCAAAGACAGAGAAAACTGTATGAGCAACTATTGGCTCATAACTATTATTGGCTAAGTATGAAACAAGATGTTGTAGATTTTGTTTGGTAATGTCATGCCTACCAAGTTCATGCCAACCTTATTTATTCTCATCCTAACTTGTTACAAGAGATGAAAACTCCTTAGCCTTTTCATATTTAGGGTTTGGATCTCATTGGACCTATCCATCTTATGTCTAAGGGTTATTTATAGATATTGGTGACCATTGAATATTTTACCAAGTAGGTAGAAGCTATTCCTCTTCACAAGGCTATGAGTCCAACAATGTCAATTTTTATCAAGGAGCACATTATTTGCCACTTTAGAATCCCTTACAAAATTGTTAATGATAATGGAACTCCTTTTGTTAATCAACATATGTGAAGATTGTTGGACACTTACAAGATTAAGCATAAAAAATCCACTCCATACTACCTCCAAAGCAATGGCCAAGCTGAAACAACCAAAAGAAATGTGCTAGGAATTTTGAGTAAGATGGTCCATTAGTATGAAGAAGGTTAAAGCATTCATTTGCAAGACACTCTTTGGGCTTATTGGACATCTTCTAAGATTGTCATTGGTTTTTTGCTTTATTTTATTGTATATGGCTATGATACTATCCTTCCTAATGAAGTCTTAATTCCAACTGCACGTATCTTGGTTGCATCTAAATTGCACAACAACGCTAACATCAATGACCAATGACGAGTTGAAGATTTAGAATCTATTGAAGCACTTTGCTAGATAGCACAAGAAAAGGCTCAAAAATATCAAACTAAGATGACAAATGCTTAAAGCTAGAGTTTTCATAGTTGGGTAGCTGGTTTTCCAAGCCTTCGACTATGTGAGGAAAAACATTACCGGCCCATCCAAGTTTGCTACAAAGTGGGGTGGTCCCTCATTGTTGCAAAAGCACATGACAATGATTATTATCATCTCAAAACTCATGAGGGAAAGCTATTATTGAACCCCATGAATGCTAAATAGTTCAAGCCATACTATTGCTAGGCTTTGCTAGCATTGCTCCTTGACAACTATGTGTTTCCTCTTTGTAATTCTACTTCTGGCATTGTAATTCATTCTAGCCAAAAGCATTAATCTTATTTATCTTTTGCAATTATACATAAGGTGCATACAACACTCCTTTGTTATAGTTGGCACATTGTACATCAGCTTGCATGTACTCCATTTATTTTACTTGATCATTATGTAAGGACAGGGAGTGTTGACACAAAAAAAAAAAAAGAAAAAGAAAAAGAAAAGAGAAAGGTGCAATATGCAAAATATATGAATTAAAAAAAATGCACTATACAAGATAATTTAAAATGTCATCCTTGATCCATGTTTTGTCATATTTAAATAGCAGAACTATACTATTTAGGTGCCACACATAGCATATAAGAAAATCACAAGTCACAAAAAAAAAAAAGAAAAAAAAAAGAAAAAAAAGTGTTCAAGCAAAGAAGACCAAACTTCATTGGATGTGAAGATGTCTAACTCAAAACAAACACAATAAAGGGGTTACATCATGGCAATATCACCAACAATCATCACAATACAAAATAATTAAAAGTTGTTCACAACAGTGAAGGGTTGATGTATATGGCTACTCATGGCTAGAAGGGGTTGAGCTTGTTGCCATAACTCTCGATAATTTCGACGCAAGTTTGGTAGAGTTAAGCGATTTCACTAAAACTCAAACGCCTCTTCTCTTGGTTGAGTGATTCCAAATGTACCTTGGCTGACTTCAGCACTTTTTTTAACCTAAGGATGAGTTCCTTAGTCTTAGGCAAGGATTTCTTCATCTCCTTAACATGCTTCGCCTACTCCTCAATCTACTCGTCCAAGTTCCTAACCATGTCACCCAATCATGCTGAACTCGCCCTTATCGAGGTATGCCTTTGCCAAATTCAATAGGTGTGCCCGAATTGTGCCAACTTCAAAGTTTATTTTCTTAGCATCATCAATGACATTCCTATATAAATAAAAGAAATCCTTATCCATTTTAGTGAGCAGGCTACCTCCATTTGTCGCATAACTACGTAAAGATTCACAAAGGCATCCTCTATCATCACTTTTTTTGGCTTTACTAGACATGATCAATTCTAGGATGGTAACCAAGAGATGGCATGCTAATGTCTTCAGAATGGGTGCACTTCAAACTTGCCCACTGATCAAACTTTGCTAGTAAGCACCAAGCCAAATCAAGCCAATGATACATCTCTATCTTCATTCATTTCGTTCAAGCCTTTGAGCAATTTCCTAATGAAGTCATTAGCCTTACTCAACTTAATTGGATCCAAGGATGGCTTCTCAGTAGTATGCATAGCTTTGTTGAAAATGACCACCTTATCCACCACACTCATGGCTGGCTCATTGACAACCATTTTGTCTTTGCTAGGAATGGGCTCTTTCGAAGTATCACCCACTTCCAACTCAAGTCCCTTGAGTACAACCCTATTTATGTTTATGCTACAATGGAAGCCTTCATCTTCATCCTCTTGCTTAGAGTTATTCTCACTTTTAATGACTCATCACTATTGATGGAATCATTGTTGTTGCCTTCGCTAGACCCAAAGCTAGCATTTTCAACAATTTCTTTGCCTTTCCTTTTGCTGGCAGTAACTGTGGCTTTAGCCTTGCCTTTCTTAGAATCTGGCGAAGTAAGCAAAATGGCAATCAATTATCAAGTAATTTTACTATTAAGGATGACAAGGTACTAAACTATGCCTCATATTTCTTACCATTTACAGTATCTTTCTTAGTAGTGGTGGTGTTAACGCTCTTTTTAGTCAAATGCTTTCTCAGGACTAGATCAACATCGCCAGCTTAGAAGGCAGGTGATTCACTAGCCTTATGTGGCTAAAAAAAAAAAAAAAAAAAGGCCAAGTAAGAAAAACAACAACTATAGCAATGACAAAGGTGTCCTTTGGCTAACTTAAGAGCAAAGAAGTG
The DNA here is from genome assembly GCA_020521535.1 of Rubroshorea leprosula. Classification (NCBI taxonomy): domain Eukaryota; kingdom Viridiplantae; phylum Streptophyta; class Magnoliopsida; order Malvales; family Dipterocarpaceae; genus Rubroshorea; species Rubroshorea leprosula. The sequence continues at coordinate 2,486,641 of BPVZ01000014.1, forward strand.
CATACCTTTATCATGATCTTCTCTAGCCAAGTTCCCACTGTTTTAAACTTCTTTGCCACACTAAGGGTACCATATGAGACCCTTACACCTCACTTTGCCTACACTTGAATAAAAAAAAGGATTCATGAAGTTAGTGAGACATATGCTTCAACATTTTGCAGCTATGATTCTTTAATTAGCTATTTAGAAGGTGTATACAACTTACCATGGTGAATTTCCATGGCGAAGTTGCACTTGCTTTAATTCTCTTCTTTATCATGTCAACTATGAAGGACATGGGACCATTCTAATCAATAATATTGTCAATCAAGTTAAGTATGTCATGAGGAAGTGAAGGCTTACCCTTTTTGCTAGCTAAGATCTTGCAGTGAACTTTAGGCTTCACCAGGACTTCCTCTATGTTCATCACTAGAGTCTCTACTTCTTTGGCCTCTTCAAACTTCGATGGAGCCTTATCATCGCTAGGAATGGGGATGAGGCCAAGATCTCTGTTGGAAGCTAGTGATTGTCAATATGAGCATTAACCCATATATGTGTGAATTCTTAGTTAGGTTAACAACAATCAAGAACTTATATTAAGCACACAAAGGAAGGTCCAACGATATGCATACCTATTGTGAGGTACTCATGTCATAATATTTCCTGCCTAAGTGCTTCCTATCGCGAATCATCTAAGTCTCTTCATTCATTCAATCACCTCTAGATCCAAATCGCCTCTAGATCTAGATCACCCCAAGAACTCTGTTCACTTTCAGTTTGGCCACCCTTTTATTTTTCCTTGGTGACTTTTGTTTTGGAGGGCATTAGTGCCTTGGTCTTACTTTGCTTGTCAACTAGCAAAGTGGCAATCTTGCATGCCCTATTGTTGGGTGGTTGAGCTACACGCTTTCTCTTGCCCAATGCTGGTTTCTTCACAATAATGACCTGGTTAGCTTTTTCTGCAACATTACATGAAAAGGCATACGTATGAAATGCTTTTTATCACATATTTAACCCAGCCAAAACTAAAGCTTGAGACAAAAAGGGAGAAGTTTATTTATCTCCAGCCTTAGCATTGTCAACCATCCCTTGTCCCTGCCCTTCGCCAACACCTTCACTTTAGCCATGCTTTTCCTTCGCAACTCCAAGCACGGGCAAACATGTGATTACTCACTTTTCATGATCATCTCCAGTCAAGAAGCCTCAAGAATGAGGCAAAAGTCTATTTTTAGCCCCTCACCTTATCAAGTTTAAAGATTTTAGCCCCTCACCTTATACTATGACATTTTTAGCTCCTCACCTTATTCGATTTGTAAGTTTTCGCCCCTCACCTTATACTATAACACTTTTAGCCCTTTACCTATTAAAATTAAAGAAAATATCCCTCACTTTGTAACATTTTGTTAGTTTTGTTAACTAACTGTTAACTTACAAAAATCTTTTTTTTTTTGCACTTAACAGAGTTAACAAAACTAATTTTATAATATTTTGTTAATTCTATTAACTGACTATTAGTTAACTGTTAGTTGACAAAAACCTACTTTCAACTAACAAAGTTAACAGTCAGTATACAATGAGGGCTATTTTCTTCGATTTTAATAAGTGAAGGGTTAAAACCTATAAATCTAGTAAGATGAGGGGTTAAAAGTGTCATAATATAAGGTGAGGGGTTAAAAGTGTCATAATATAAGGTGAGGGGCTAAAACCTTCAAACTTGGTAAGGTAAGGGGCAAAAAGTAGGTTTTTGCCCAAGAATGCTTGTTGCAATAACTCAAGAAAGAATTGTTGTGTACAAAGAGACAGTCATAATCTTAAGAAGCAACATCATATGCAATAACTTTTGGCGATGACTGATGAAGGCACCAAACTTTTGTAGCAAAGTTTCTAGATACTTTAACATAAATGGTCAACACCCTAGCAAGGCTAAAGAATCTAAGTGTGGCTTGATTCTTACTCCACATAGTTGTAGTAACATCAACAATGTAAAGCCTCATGGCCATATCCCAATCTGAGTTGTTCAAAAAAAGACACAATGATACACCTTGTTCATAGCCAAACTGTCATGCAACTTTTTCTGGGTAATAACTTACAAGATCCCACAACCCCTACCACATGATACATGGAAAACATGAATGGTACAATCATGGCCAACATCTCTAAAGGACTGATGTTACCTTTAGCAAAGTCCACAATCTAGTCTTCAAGTATTGTTGCAACTGTCTTATTGAAGAAGCTTACCTCTGGCAATGCAAATTTCCTTAACATTGTTTTGTATAAATGAACATTGAAGCTAGCATGATCATCAAGAAAGTTGTCAACCTTGAGAGGTGTTTGGCCTTTCACTTTCCTCTTTCTCATCCATAAGCATACCAACGAAGCAGTTTTGCTTATGTAGCCACATTTTGCCTTGGGGAACTCTTTCAAATCCTTGCCACTGGTAACACAACTAGGATGATGCAAACGAAACCTCTTCCACATAAACATTTGTAGCAAAGACAAGTAGATATACGTATTGATGATATAATACCCACCACCAAGGATCTCATCAAAGTGAAGTAAATCAAGCATATGATAAAGTGTGCCAAGCATCAATAGAGCCAATGGAAGTCTCACGCCTTTAACCAAGTGTATGGCTAATGAGAAACACTCAGCCATGATCTCATGATTTATAAAGCCTCCAAAGACAAACTTGTTCAACCAAGTCATAAGGAAGGCTTTCCACACTGATAGATTGTCCTTACTTTTGCCATTCTAAAGGTATCGCATCCAAGTCGGAAAATCAATATTGTACTTACCCTTCCATGAGCAAGAAGAAACACTTGCATTTCTTTTCATCACTTTCTTCAAAACCACTTGGATAGCACACTTTTTTTGTGCCAATGTTATGTGGTGTGCATCTTCGTCTCTAACAATGGACAGCAACATCAAGTTTACCACATCTTCCAACTTTATTGACACTTCTTCAAATGTAAGAATAAAAGTATCTATACGAGTTCACCATCCTCTCACTAAGTGGTGAAAACACTCAACATTGTTGCTCATTTACAAAATTTGACTCAAAGCTATAGGCTTGAGAATTCCAACAGTGTAGAGTACCTCCACACAGTCATTATCGTCCAACATGTCTTTGGCCCAACTCGTCCAATCTTCCACCTTACTCGATGGGAATGTAAAGTGGCACTAGTAATAAACCATGCATCCTCAGCCTTGTCCACATTATCTTCTTTGGCAAAGGGAACTATGCTATATTGACTTCGCCACCACTAAAGAGTTTGAGTAACACTAGATCTTATCTTACTACATCTACATGGCTACCATCAAAGGACAATGAGTTGATTTTATTACATTTACACAACTCCCAACAATGGATAAAGGGCTGGACATTTATTTTACATATTTCTATCACTAGTTTCCATCAATAGACAATAGGCTAATTCTATTGCATTATACAGCTCTTAATGATGGATAAAGAGCCAAATTTGATGTTTTACTTAACCTCTAAGAATGGGCAAAAGGCTACATATCTCTATACATTTTTACTACACCAGCTCTTAAAAATGAATAAAAGGTTGGATCTTTCTACATATTTTATTTTACTAGCTACTAGAAATGAACAAAGAGTCAGTGTAACTTTGTACGATTAAAATGAGACTGGTAATAGTTGCAACCCTACAATTAGTTAGGATGGCAATAAAAATCCATCAAGTTATGGTTGATAGCTCCTTGGTGGTAACTTGTGCACGGTGGTGCAGTGCCCAATGGGTAAAAACAACTAGGGCCATCTTTTAACAGTATGAGTATGGTAAGAAAGCCATTATTGTATTGTGGTATTACAACTTGTTCATATCAAAGACACTGGATGGCTTGGCATCTCCCTTTTATGGATAACACGCTACCCATTTTTATTATATTCATTATTATGCTAGTGTTCTAAATTAATTAGATTTATTCCCTTAACAGCTTGGCAAATTACGAGGACTGCTCTTCCTTTGTTCCAAATAATTCACACTTCAGCCATGGGCGAAGCTAGCCATTGTTGTCCTTCTGGCTATAAAGAAGCTACTCTGGCTATAATGAATACTACTTCATTTATGTATTATTTTGCATTCATATCTCAGGAATTCAAACTTTAGATTTCCATTTTCTACATGGAGAGTGGATAATTTTTACTTTTAAGGTTTCATGAAACTGAAGACTTTTCTATTTTTCACTATTGTGTTTGGAGATTTTCTTTCCTTGAATTGTGGGGAGCTCAATCTATTAAATATTAGAGTTTTGTTTTATTCTTTCTAAAACTGAACACACATATCATATATAACAAAAAAAAAGCAATTAAATACCTAGATAATTGCATGGTATTGTAAAAACATTAAAGCATAATAGTAGAATCATGAGGATCAAAGGTTAAAAGAAGGTTAAATGCTTAATTTGGTCCCTCAACTTTAAGAAATGAACATTTTTTATCCCTCAACAATTTTTTGCACTTTTTTGATCCCTCAACTCTAAGAAATGCACACCGTTAGTCATTCTGTTAATTTCCACCGTTAACCCCGCCCATGTGGCATTTTTTATATTTTTTTTGATGATGTGGAGGGTAAAATTAAAAAAAATGATGATATGGATAAAGTGTTTTGCCACATAATGTTACTGTCACTGAAAAAAGACAAATCTATTCAAATGGGCCCCACATCACCAATCTCTTGGCGACTTGTACTTCGAGGTTTCATTCATCTTCCCGTTCATTGCCTCTTACCCATTGTAGAAGAATCTCGCTCCAATAAGCTTCTTATTACATAAACTTGATCCAAAATCCTTCATCATCACGCATTGCCCTTTCCATTTTGCAGGAATCGAACCCAAATCCTGGTCATTAAAACTCTGCCACTCAAGCCATATCCCAGTATCAAAATGCTCAATCACAAGATCATACCCAAAATCAGATTCCTTGAAGGTTTTTCATGACATCCTATTGAATCAAAAAGCTCAATCTCAAGGGTCTCGGTCATTAAAACTCTGCCACTCAAGCCATATCTCGGTATCAGAAAGCTCAATCACAAGATTGGACCCAAAATCAGATTCCTTGAAGGTTTTTTCATGACATCCTACTAAATCAAAAAGCTCAATCTCAAGGGTCCCGGTCATTAAAACTCTGCCACTCAAGCCATATCCCGGTATCAAAAAGCTCAATCACAAGATCGGACCCAAAATCAGATTCCTCGAAGGTTTTTTCATGACATCCTACTGAATCAAAAAGCTCAATCTCAAGGGTTTGGCATCCTACTGAACCATGACAATGAAGGTTTTTTCATCAGCCTATGAAGCAGAAGAATCGAACCCGAGCTGGGTTCGGTGGAACCCAATTGCTGGGTTCCTCGAACCCAGCAGATCTGGGTTCCACGGAACCCAGTTGGCTGGGTTCTGCGAACCCAGCAGATTTGGGTTCCGTCGAACCCAGCAACTGGGTTCCGTCGAACCCAGTTTGCTGGGTTTGGTGGAAGAAGAGAAGAAGAGAAAGAAAGAAAGAAAAAGAAAAAAGAAAGGAAGAAGATGGATCTAAAGAGGGGAAGAAGATGTATCAAGAAAGGAGACAGGGGTATTAAGGTAAATTTATAATTTTTTAATTTTTTTATTAAGGCAAATTTAGTTTATGAGGTGGCGTTGACACGTCATAAAAAAAAAAATCCAGATCAACACTTTTAAAGTTATTTTTGCCATGTCATCAAACAAAATATAAAAAATGCCACGTAGTGGAGTTAACGGTCAAAATTAACAGAAGGACTAAGGTGTGCATTTTTTAGAGTTGAGGGATCAAAAAAGTGCAAAAAATTATTGAGGGACCAAAAATGTGCAACTCACTAAAGTTGAGGGACCAAATTTAGCATTTAACCTTAAAAGAATAAAGGGTTGAACAAATTTCTTGATTGGCTTACCTTGATATAACCTTGATGTTTTTTTATTTAATCATGTTGATTTTCTGTCCATTCCATTTGTTTTTTTAATGATGAAAATTATACCATAATTCTTAATTTCTCATTGGTTCATTACTAGAAACCCATTTGATTGATTAACAACTCAGCTTGATATAGAATTTTGCAAGTTAAATCCCCATTTTGGTCCTTCGATTTTGACAAAAAGTCCCTCTTTAGTCCATTCATTAAGTTTTACACATGTCACATTAGATAACGAAAATTTTTAAGTTGAGGGAACAAAAGGGGGCTAAAAATAGCCCCAATTTGGTCCCTCTACTTTGGCAAAAAAACCCCTTTTAGCCCTCTACTTTGAAATTTCTATCATTTAATGTGTCACGTGTGCAAAACTTAACAGAGATACTAAAAAGGGGTTGGAATTCAAACTTTAAAGGCCAAAAATGGGCCTTTTTAAGTAGAGGGACTAAAAAGGGGTTTTTTCACCAAAATAGAGTGATCAAATTGAGGTTTTAACAATTTTGCAACAGCTTGATACGAAATTTCAACTTCATGTTCTTAATTGCATTAGTAATTTTGCATCAGCATGCCTAGATGGGAAGTAGACCTAGAGCCAAAATTAAGCTCACACGCCATCCAGTTGTTTTTTATTGGAATTGAGAGAATAGCCAAAAAGAATTTGACTTTACTTTCTTCTTTTTTTTTGTTTCCAAAGAACCTCTCATCAATTAGCACTCTTCTAATGTGAACCATAATTGAATATTAAATATTTTGCAAGTGATCTTGATAGGAAGTGTTGAATATTTTTATATGTTTTATGTTGTTTTGTTAATAGTGGGAAAATGAATATTTTAAGCATAACTCTACCAATTTTTTTATAACATCAAATGTGTTATTAATTAATTTCACTAATTTTAATATTTGTAGAGGACATATAATTGGAAGGAGGACAATGCTCATGTCAATAGGATTTGGAGATTATATTGTCGAAACCATTTCTGAGATGAGCTTCATTAGGTTCAAAAGACATGGGAGGCTTTCAAGAAATTGCCTAAGTTTATGCACAAGGATACTTTCAAGATATTGCTAGCAAAGTGGAGGGGCCCAAATATATTGCACTCCAAGAAAATAGTTGGAATAACCTAACAAAGAGTGTTGTGTGACCCACACAACTAGATGCATTACCATTACAATCCATGAGGATCAATTGGTTAGTAGAATATACTTTTATCTATATATATTTATAGATATAGAAATATTGTTGAAAGTTACCATTTTTTGTTTCTTGGTATATGATACTAATTTAAGATGTTTATTTAGCTTGCTTGTTTTTATCAGCTTATATATGGTTTGGATTTTATTTATGGAAGATTGATTTTCTATTACAAGATTGTCTCTATAATCTGTTTTTATGAGTTACGATGTTCTCATTGTTTTTGCTGTCATGACATCTGAGTTATGCTAGTAACTAGACTCAATTGCTTGCAGTGCTTAATTAGTTCTTAAGTGTTCATTTGCATAAACTCAAGGACAATTCCAAAATGGTTCATTTGCAAAAACTTGAGGACAATTCTGATACATTTTAGACTAACTTAAATTGTTTTAGTTGTTGCTACATTTTGATAGGGTAATGGTTACTGCTTTGATGTTTGATAGGTTATCATGTGAATGGTAGGTAACTATGGATCTCTGCCTAGAAAATTATAGTAGTTATTGACTTAGCATCTCTGACCTAGTTAGTACTCAAAACTTATAATCATCTTCGAAACAATCGCCTTGAATTAAATTCAAAGAATTATGGAAAATTACCACCATTTAGTAATCTACTTCCCTTAAGCTCCAATTGCTCTAAGCTTTGGTTTCAGCAATAACAAAAAATAGGTTGAGCTTTGAGTGATTGAGTTTTTGGGCTACTAAATTTGGCTTCTTGTTGAATGAGTTATGAGGAAAGAAAATGAGAATGATGGCCATGAAAGATACTTGAAAGTCAAATCTAATATTAAACAACAACACTTTTAGTTTCTCAATAACGCAACTAAACTAAAAAACATAAACTACATGATTATACTTTGTTTATCAATATTTTATTTACATTCCTTACCTTTCCCTTACCAATCTTCATCCAAACATATTCTAAAACTGAATTTTATTGATGTTTTAATAGGTAGGGAAAAAGAGGAAGTTAGGCCCACACCTTTAGTGTTGTACATGTTAACTCATATGACTCGTCGACCTAATGCCCCCAAAAGGTGCCCCACCTGCTTGGATATGTCTACAAGCTAAACAGACATAAGTAAGTATCTAATTCTTTTATGATATTAATTATAGTTATTTTTAATGTTAATAGAATTTAAATTAGTCTAACTAATGAAAATTTATTTTTGAAACAGAATGATGCTCATCAAAAGTATGTGGAGAAGCATGGGCCAAACAAAGACTTATGGCCCGAATGGGATCCACTTATCTAGAAGAAGGTGGTTAGACCAATTAAAAAGGGTTAGATGAAAGGCATGTCCACACGATAGGACCCAACAGAGCATGGCATACCTTAGTGATGGTATGACATGAGTGAGGCCTCATCCTCTACCACCAAGATGCTTACAACACAAGTCCAGCAGTTGCAGTCTGAGTTTACATGAGTTTGAGAAGAAATGACAAAGTGAGTTTAGATAGAGGTAGCCGCACGTATTCAGATGAAGGTATCACAAAGAGTGTCAGAGTTGAAGGCTAGCTTTGAGAGGAGATTGCAAGAGCATATGCGCTTACTTAGCCAACATCACTCCTCTATAGGTGTAATACCCCAAAAATTGGTGATATTTTAGCATTTAATAAGGGACTTATTTGAGGGAAAATTTTATTTCGGGGATTAATCATAAAATTTTAAAAAGTTAGGGGACTAAAAAAAAAGGAAATTAGGATAAGGATCAAGGCTGATATTTCTCTCCTCAGCCACGTGTTTTGCTCGTCCTCATCTTCTTCTTCTTCCCGACTCTTCCTCCCGACAGCCCCCCCCAAGCCCCTCTAGCCACCGACTCATTTTTGAGAGAATTGGTGACCAAGCTTGGGATTTTCTCTTTCTTTCTTGCTCAATCACAAGATTTGGGGCTTAGAATCTTCCTTCTCAACCCAAAAAATCTCGGTTCTGCTCTGTTCTTCTCCCTTGTCCGTCGGGTTCTGCTAGGTTTGAATCCTTCGGCTTTTTCTGGTAAGAAGTAGCCTTGAATTCATCCTTTCCCTCTTCATTTGGCTTGGGTTACTCTAATTTTGTTGTTGGTTCTTGAATTTTTGGAGTTTACCATGAGTTTTCCCCCCTGGATCTCGTCGGCCCCTCACCAGCCAAGCTCGGGTTCTGCTAGTTGGAATTCTGGTAAGTTGCCGGCTTTTCCAAGCTTAAAATTACCCATTTAATTGTTGGGTTTTGTCCATTAAGTGTTGCCCTGTGCTTGCCTGAATTTTGCAAAAATGGGGGAGGAATTCTTGTAGCAATTAAATGTGTTTTGTGCTTGGTTTATGTAGGAATTTTGTTAATTGGGCTGTTGTGATGTTTTGTGTGAAAATCCCGTGTGTGTGAGTTGTGATTTGCCAAGTCATGCCCTCCATGTGCTACCCGTGAGATTGGGGAAATTTTGGTAGCTTTAAGCTATGTTTTAAGTATGGTTTAAGGAGAAAATTAGCTTATTTGAGAAACCCCGTGAATTAGCTATGTTTTGTCAATTTTGGGAGTTGAAGTTACTGTTCATGAGGTACTGTTCACGGGCACTGTTCACACACCGAGGGTCAATAATTAACAGGGATTTAAATGATTAGTTTGTGATATAAGGATAAGTTTGGAGATGTCCGGTTATGTGGAGATTGATAGAAATAGCACCGTGATTAGGGGTAGTGCTAATGATGATTTCACTGTGAATTTGTGGTGGTGCGGTATTAACTTTGGAATATTGTGATTAGGTTTTGATCGTTCTATCACCGTAGCACTTGGATTAGCCTTCTGTTATGTGCGAGTAAGGTAAGTAAATCATGGTAAAGCCCTTCGATTTTAAAGCATGTTTTAAACTGTTTTTGAGATGGTGGCAAGGTTTAAATTGATTTTAAATTGATTTTATCAGCATTTGAATGTGATTAAACTGAAATGGAAATTGTGATGGTTTTTATGAGAATTTCACTGTTTTCTAGAATTGAGCATGATTGAAATGAAAAGTGAGAATTTCATTGTTTTTCTGGAGTTATTGCACCGAGCATGATTGGTTTGAAATGAAACTGTTTTCATTGGTATTGAGTAGAGCATGCCTATTTGGAATTGATTGAACTGTTTTGATGAACCGAGAGTTACAAATTCTGAGTTTTCTGATAAATCCATGCCCACATGGATTTTTCTGGGTATTTCTAAAATTGGGATTGATTGTGAAATTCGGGTTCTCTGTAAACTCTGCATGGTTTTGTCTCAGATATAGTCATGATTACTGATTACTGTGCCCGCTAGTGGGAGGTTTATAAACGCTAGCACATGTCGACATGTTTA
>BPVZ01000014.1:2535782-2546962 GCA_020521535.1 Rubroshorea leprosula
ACACCCTTCCTCTGCTTCTCAACGGAAGGGTCCCGGGTTAGGTTCTTGATCTGGCATTTGTGGGAGCGTCAGAGCTTCTTTCTGGTCACGATTCTTGCGGCAAGCTCGTCGGCGTCATAGGAGATGTTTTTTAGTGTTAATTTTCCGATTGGGTAATGGGTTCCTCTGGATTTGAGCTGTTCTTACGGATCTGAGGAGGAGCGCCTAGCTTCGTCCCCTAGAGGCCAAGGCGAGAAGAAGGGCTCCGACCCATAGCTTAAGGGCGGCCTAGTTGGTGCCTAGGTGCACCCTTTTGCAACAATGCCCCCTTTCATTACCACGAAAAGCATGAAAATATATTATATTTTTAAAGTGTGCTCAATAAATGATATTGAGGGGTGGTGCCCGCCAGTACTCGTCTCTTAAACTGCAGCCACGCCTCTAAGGGTGGGACAACAGTAAGAGTTTGTAATGAGATTCATCAATGGAAATTTAGTCTCATGACAAACTTAGAGACAACCATTTCTATAACAATTCTAGGATATCGAAACAGTATTAAGTAGTTGTGATTGACCTAATGTATTAATCATTGGGCAAAATATCCAAATCCACCCCCAAAGTATAGTGGTAGGGACGGATCCACCCTCGAACAAAAAACGGGGACAAATTCACCCACAAAGTTTTCGACTTGGACAAATCACCCCAAATTTAACGTGTGACGTCATTTGACATCAACAATCTGTTAATTTGACGTCATCTGACGTCAACAATCCGTTAACGAATTAACGAATTGCTGATGTCAAATGACGTCACACGTTAAATTTGGGGTGATTTGTCCAAGTCGAAAACTTTGTGGGTGGATTTGTTCCCATTTTTTGTTCAAGGGTGGATCCATCCCTGCCACCATACTTTGGGGGTGGATTTGGGTATTTTGCCTTAATCAATGTTTTAAAAATCAAATTGGATCGACCCGTCGAATTGATTGAATCGATATTCGACGGTGCAAATGGTTTGGTTGTATTTTTTAAATTGTTTGAATTGTAAACCATTTGAAATCGATAAAAACCATTGAAACCGCTCAGAACCATTGAAACCACTCAAATCGGTAAATCTTTTTACCAAAGGGTTCAATAGTTGAGTATAAAATCTTCAAAATTTTATCTCTTCTGGGATTTGAACTCATAACTCCAAAACGATAAATCTTTTGACCAAACAGTTCAATGGTTTCGACTCTTTACCACTAGAATGATGATTTCCTTATGTCATTGAATGCTTGAAATTTTATTTATCTAATAGAATTTTCAAAACTTTTAACTAAATTATTGATGACAATCACGGGATTCGAACACCCATTCTCCATAATATAAAACAAATACTCAACCATTTGAGACACAACCTATTATTTGTTATATTTTTGCTTCACAATAAATTTATTCTATCTTTAAAACCACAATTATATTAAAGTTTTTTCTCACCCAAGCTCGCAATCTTTCACCTATCACTGCACCCAACTAACATCTTGTGCAATATCTTATAGAATAATATATTTATGATAGTTTGACCAACCTGACGTTTTTATCAATTAAACCGGTCAAACCGTGAACCAAAGATCAAAATTCAAGTTTAAAAACATTGGTATTAACAGTTCTTGGAGACTTCTTGTAGTATTGTGCTTGACGTTTGTTCCTTTGGTTTTCCTTTGCATCAAAGAGTCCTGCAAGTACACTATTATTAATAAATTTTTTTTTATCATTTTTATCTTAATCACCTATCATAAACAATTAATACTCTTTAAAAAGAATAAATCAGATCATTTTCATTTCAAAAAAAGAAGTGATATTTACATTTCTTTCCCTCCCTTTCTTGTAGAATCAAAACCATAAAACTTATACCAAAATATCAAAATCACCAATGAAATTTACAAATTATTTAGGCTATCACCTTGTCAAATGTACTTGCCATTGAACTTAAATTGTATCTTTCAAATGTATTTACAGAAGCTTGTGCTTCTAGCATCTAAACCTTGGAGCTAAACCAATTCAACAATAGTAGTTCTAAAAATTTTATTCTAAGAGCTACTAATCAAGGAAAATACTGATAATTAAATAAATCTTTAACCGTAAAAGACACCACATAATACAATTTAAAATTAATTAATACCATTAAATAAAAAACAATTTTAAGTTAATAAATTTTTATAAAAGAGTAACGAGTACAAATAACCTTGGACAAAAAATTAAATAATTGGAAAAGGCGGCACAAAAGCAAATTATTGGAAAGGGCGAGAAAAGTAGCAAGAGAAACAATATAAGAATAATTTATTTCCACGTGCAAATTTCACCGTCAAGTGTCAGTAATGTTGAAAGCAATGTTTTTAAACTCGAACCGGAGGTCAAACCATTTTGACCTCTGGTTCACGATTTGATTAGTTTAATTAATTTAATCAATAAAATTATCGGTTCATTAATATAGTATAAATATATTAATTTGTAGAGTATTTCACAAGATATCCATTGAGTGCGATGGTAAGTGATTGCTTTCTCATACCAAAGATCGTAAGTTCAAGTACTTTTATGAACAAATTTTAAATAATTATGGTTTTAAAAATAGACTAAATAAAATTTCAAGCATCCATTGACAAACGAAGTGCATTGTCCTGGTAGCAAAGGGTTGGAATAAACTAAAAGGATTTAAAAATTGCAAGTTCAAGCTTCATGGGGGACAAATTTCTCAAGTTTTTGTTCTCAAGAATTGAACCGTCCAGTTGAATGGTTTTTTGGTTTGAGTGATTCCAATGGTTCTTATCGGTTTTCAAACGATTTGATCTTTAAGCGGTTTAAAGAATAGAACCGAATTGTTTATACAACCAGTTATTGGTTCAACTGGTTCGATCGACCAATCCGGTCTAGTTTTCAAAACCTTGGTTGAAAGAGGTCTTGGATTTCCATTAAATGAATCTGCTGTTTCATTTCAATGACCTACATTGTGAATTGTTGATTTGTCATGTTTTCATTGGAGGGAGATACCATTGATGTGGTACCACCTTGATATAAAGACCTATTTTTCTTGTATACTTTACTTTCATTTGTATTTTATCCTCCCATAAATTTTAGTAAGGATTTTGTCCCTCTAACTTTCAATAAGTCAATTAAATCATTAAATTGATTTGGTGATTCAAAGGAAAATTGTCCAAGAGTCTTGACTGTTACTTGGTTTATTAAGTTGGGACTAGCATGGGTTAAAAAACATTTCTATATAAAAAAAAAAAGACCTTTATTTTGGAGCATCTTAACAAATTCTAACTCAATGAATTTACTTATTGACTGTAGAAGTTAAATATGCCTTAGGGCCAAAAAGACTTAAGAGGTAGGTTCTATACATAATGACAAGTTTGAAACCAACTTAAGAACCTTGTAAGTCCAAGACTTTCAAACTTGCCTTTTGCAAGGCAAGTTGGAACCCAAAGGGAAACTCCCCAAGGGTCTTAATTACTCCCTAGTATGCAAAGTTAGGTATAACAAGGGTTAGAAGACACTTTTATAAAAAAAGAAAAAAAAAAAAGAAAAAGAAAAAACAAAGACAAGCCTTTATATAAATTATAGTTTAATAATTTTACCTATTGAGAGTAGAGGATGAGTTTAACTTAGGGCTGAGAAGACTTTTAAAGGTAGTTTCCATGGCTAATAACAAGTTGAAACAAACTTAAGGAACCTACCTGTAAAGTTTTTAATGACCTTTTAGACTCAACTTTTGTATAATTTCATGATGAAACAAAGGCTGAAGGTGCAAAATCTTGTTTGTAAGGGGCAAAATTGAGTGAACATAAAGTAGAAGGGGCAAAATTGGGTTTAGCCCTTTAACCTAAAGTTTGCGTGCTTATTTGCACTTTTTCGCTGTAGTCACGAGAATCGGCTTAGACTCGCAAAATTTTTTATCGCTGCAAACTCTGGAGGGAAGAATATCGGATTAGGAAAATGGAAGACGAAGAAGAGGCGCCTCTAGCTGTTGAGATTAACCACAATGCGCAAGAACATTCACAAATCGATTCAGAAACGCCGTCTAACGGTGGTGTTACGGTCGGCGTAACCGTCATTACGGGCTACCTTGGGGCCGGCAAATCCACTGTAATCAAGTTGATATTTCTCTCAATTTTCCCGTTCGTGCACTTGAGATTCTTTTTATAGGAACATTTCCCTCGTTTTGTAGCTGATAATAACTCGCAATTTTGCAGCTTGTCAATTACATCTTGAATGCCCAACATGGGAAGAGGATTGCTGTGATTTTGAATGAATTCGGGGAAGAGATTGGGGTGGAAAGGGCAATGATAAATGACGGAGACGGTGGCGCGCTGGTTGAAGAATGGGTTGAGCTGGCAAATGGGTGCGTATGTTGCACTGTCAAGCACAGTTTGGTTCAAGCCTTGGAGCAGCTTGTGCAAATGAAGAAAAGGTAAGAGGGTCAAACTATGCAGAAATTGAATAGTTATATCTTACCACATATGAAAGAAAACCTTGATGATATGTTGATTCTTTTTTCTTGTCTCTTAGACTTGATCATATTTTACTGGAGACCACTGGATTAGCAAATCCTGCTCCTCTTGCATCTGTTCTTTGGTTGGATGATCAACTGGAATCTGCAGTCAAGCTTGATTCTATAATAACGGTAAGGAGGCAATAATATTTTCAATGGGTATATGTAATTATGTATGGAGCTAAGTTGGTGAACTTAAATCTCAGTTGGAGAATAACTTGGCTTAAACTTGTAAGCTTTCCTTGTTCATATAGTTGGTACCAAAATTCTATTTATCACTTACTATGGGTGCCTCTGGTTGCTTGCTTTTCTTCCATTTATTATAAGAAACTGACTAATGTAAGTGGAATTATAAATCAGCATGGCAGAACAAAGAGTAGATATTGTTCATCTACATGATTTGATGGACACCATGAAGCACCATGACTGATTTAACAGCATGTCTATGTTGCATTTGTTAAGTCCTTAGTAGATATACAATAGTCCATTAATTTTTTTTCCCAATAATACTCAATTATTATGAAAAAAAAAATGACAATAGTCCTATTTTTTAATTATTCAAATAACTTCATGAGCATGTGTTGCATCCTTTTATCTTGAGAAATATATGTTTTTGACTTGCCCAATTCCACAATGCATTTCTCTACTGTTCCTTGAATAGGTTGTGGATGCCAAGAATCTGGGTTTTCAGCTCAACAAGCATCGTGATTCATCTCAATTTCCTGAGGCATTCCTGCAGATAGCATTTGCTGTAATTCTCTTGCTTTTTTTACATAATATGTTCCAAACAGCATTTGAGCATGGTTTTATTCTTTATTATTATTATTATTATTATTATTTTTATAATCTGCTTTTAAAACTGCCAAACTACCTTCTTCTTTCTTTTTTCTTTTTTCTTTTTTTGTCTTTTCTTTATGGGTGTAGGATTGACGGGCTTGGGGGTTCACAAACTGTCTGTGCTTTTTTTTCTTGGATATTTGATAGATTAACTACCTTTTTCTCTGGACAAGATATGTTGAAGCTTTAAACCTTTTTGTTTCTCTTTTTGTAGGATGTTATAATTCTTAACAAGGTTGATTTGGTTTCTTCAGAGGGTTCTGAAGGTGCCCTAGAGGAACTGGAGAAGGAGATACGTGGCATTAACTCACTTGCCAATATCATTCGTTCAGTTCATTGTCAAGTAGACTTGGCTAAGATATTGAATCAGCAGGCATATGATGCTACAGTTAGTACCACAAAAGTTGATTCATATCATCATGGATGCATCCTTTTAACTTGTGACATTTATTGCAACAAATATTGATCATGTTTTTCTTCTCAACTTTCAGCATTTCACTCATTTAGAAGCACTATTGGAGGAAAATAGATCTCTTTCTTCCAAGGATCTTCATGATAGTGGTGTGAGGACATTATGCATTAATGAACCCCATCCTCTTGATCTTGATAAGGTAATTAACTAATTATGCAACATAGCTTATAATAATATTTTTCATACCATATGAAGTGATGTGAACCTGATCCTAGTTTGTACAACATTAGTAGGTTTTGTGAAGCATTTAACATTTTTCAATATTTATATGCATCAAAATTAGCTTGCCCACTGTCTTTCACCTGAAAGTAATTTTTTCTCTTCACTTCAATTGTACCTTGTTTTCTGTTCCATTATGGATGGATGAATATATGGAATTTAGCAGACAGGATAAAAACCAACATTTTGTAGCAAAAACAGAGTTAATACATGATCTTAATCAGATAGCTAGGATAAAGACATTCTTTTTCTCTTTTAAAAAATTTTTTTAGAAATTTCCATACAAGTTTATTGGCTATGTTTTGAATAATAAGATTTGTGGAAGTTTAGGTATTTTTCTTAAAGAAAAAATAAAAAATGGAATGGAGGAAGTGCTATGGTGGAGGAGCGCAATGGCTTATCCCACTCTAGCTTTAGATTGTTGAACTCCAGTTGCCGTCCATCAACAACTGACTCTTTTCTTTCTAGGTAGTAAGCTGTTTAGTGCTTTTATGAACTCTTCAATGCGAGCCAGCCAATACTAGAAATGCAACTGAACCTAAAGAGCCACCAATTGGTGTAGGGGTTTACTACCTACCTATGTCAATCAAACTTCAATCTTCGGCTAGTCCAAGACGAGGTAATTCTTCACAAATGACAAATTCCCTAGTCTTACCATGGGTGGCCTGTCTTTGACAGCACCAATGTTACTCCATAAAAGGAATTAAGAACATTTCCAACCAGGCAGGATAGATTTATATACTTTTGTATTCACCCACCTAAATTACAAATAATATTAGTTATTTGTCTCATTCACTGATGCTACACAGCATTTTGCACAAGCTTAGCCATCATAAATATTGGCCTAGGCCCTGCAGTAGAGTGATTGGACAAGCTAGTTTCTGACACCTCCATGTTCCTTATAAGTTAGAGAACATTACCATCAGCCATGTGGTCTAGTGATAACTTGTGTTCTTAGCCACTAGTTAAGGTTTGATCTCTAGTCTCTTTATACCAAAAAAATATGTTAGAGAACACCCCAACCGAAGAAAACAATGAAGTTCTTGATTTTAGGTAAACTTCAATTTTCAATAAGTAGATAGTGTTGCTAGTATCTTTTTGATTTTTGGGGGATGATGAAATCCCAGTATCTATAACTCTCATCTTAGTTTTCTTTGATCTCTTAAGTCTTATAACGTTCTCTTATGGATACTTGTACTATGCACGGTTATATTATGGTAGCTTCAAGTCCACATGCTTTTTGGCCTGCCAGTTTGGCCTAATGATCCATGTCCTAGAATTTTTTTTATCTTCAAGCCAGCAGCACAATTATGGCCAAAATTGCCCAGGTTCAACAGAAAAAACTTGACATGCTTATGCTTGAATTTAAACATGGAAGTTTATAGGCGATTCCTTTTCTTTTCTACCGGATATGATGTGTGTATTGTACATCCATTTGACATAGAACCATTATCCTATCTGGAGGTTTGTACCTCAATTTGGAAGAGTACATAAAAAAAATTGCCCCTGTTATTTTTCGAATTCTCATTGTGGGAAAAAAAAAATGTCATCCGGAATTTTTAACTCTATATTTTTACTTCAAGAATACATTTTCTTATTTACTTTATTTTTTTACTAAATTGTCTGTGTGCAAATGAATGAAGATCAAATTTTGTTTCATATTTTTTATATTATCTTTTTATATAGGTCCGTTCGTGGCTTGAGGAGATTCTTTGGGATAAGAAGCATGGCCTGGATGTTTACCGCTGCAAAGGGGTTTTAAGCATTCAAAATTCTGATCAACTACATACCTTGCAGGTAAAGTTCTAAGCTTACTTACATGCAGCATTTCCGTTATCGTTGTTAGCATACTTATATAACCATTAATTCTTTGACATTTCATTTGGTCATTAAACATACACTTTATAGGCCGTGAGGGAGCTATATGAGATTGTTCCAGCTCGCAAATGGAGAATAGAGGAGAAGCAAATGAACAAAATAGTGTTCATAGGTACTGCTCTAAAACGCTTGTTCTTGGTGAAGTTCTTCCAGAAAACTGTTTGGAGCTTCCACATTTATTTATGTTTCCCAATGGTTTTGTCAGGTCATAATCTGAACGAAGATGTACTTGCTGTTACCTTTAGAGCTTGCATATCAACACCTGCTTAATCTTCCGGGAAACTAGTTTGGACATATCTTTCATGTGTTCTTATGTAAAGATCCAAGGGCAAGATAGGGTGGGAGACAGAAGTATTGCGATTGGAGGGGACACGACTGTGCTAAAGATATGTATATCCTAGATAAATCCTACATAACGCCACAAACAACCAAACATGCATGTGGAGTTCTCTCTCTATATGTATATAGAATGGTTGATATCATCTTGACTTTTAAAAAAATTAGTTTTTGCTTCAAAAATATCATTTTTTAATGAATATTTTTAAAACTACGCTTTAGATTTGCTGCTCTATTCATGTAGATCATCCATAATTTCATATTAATTTGAATATAAATGATTAGTTCATTGATTATGGACAATTTATCCTTGTTAAATATATATAAAAAATATAAGTTTTTTGATTGAATAATTATAAATATTAAATCAACTTGAAATTTGACATGGATGATTTATATTAATGAAACATTAAATTTAGCTGTTGGTGTTAGTTTTTGAAAATATTCGTTGGAAGGTAATGTTTTTAAAGTTGGAATTAATGTGTTTTTTATTTACGTACAAGTTTTACTCATTACATTTATATAAAATTTTGACTGTTTTTTTTTTAATAGTTGAAATTTATCATAATTTTTTAAATATAAATAATAATTACTTTTAATAAATGTAAATCAACGTCAATTATCAAAAGTAAAATGATAAATAGTTAAAATTTTATATAAATACATTGAATAAAATATGTGTATAAATATTATAAAGTTATATACGGCAAAGTGCGGAACAGCCAGTCCTTAAAACAAGCTGTTCCTCAAAATATTTTAGGCGACAACTGGAACGGAATAGCGTTTTGGTTTCAAAATTAACATGCAACCCTCTTGGCCTCTTCAATTCTCTGATGAGAAAGACTAGCATTTGACAAGATTGCTTATCCAAGCTGTGAAAACATGGTAGTTCGCCTGTGTCCTAAAACTCAATTCCTTCCTCAATTAAGTTTACCAGAATCACTTATGTTGAAACTCTTGATAACATAGATGGATCTGTATATAAAAAATAGGATTCAATTATTTGGATTAAATAGAAAAATTAAACAGAATCAAGAATTTAAGAGATATGGTTATGAAATTAATTGGTTAAAATGTACCAATAGAAGATGCATTGAGCTTGCGGCAAGGAAACATGCTTTTCGCTAGGTTTTCTTCAAGCTAAAACCCATATAGAATAAGCATCGATTAAGAGGAATTTATTCACACATAATTTTATATATTATATTTATACAAAACTTTAATTTTTCTTTTTTCTACTTTTAATGGATAAGATTAGTCAAGACTTTTCAGGTGAAAAATATAGCTATTTTTAATAAATGTAAATAAATTTCAACCATTAAAAATAAAGAGATAAATGGTTAAGATTTTATGTAAATGTAATATGTAAAACTTGTGTGTAAATGAATATAATATGTATTAAGATAGTGTAGGATAGGTCATCTTCTCAAAATTTGTTTTTGAAGAACCTATATAAAACTCACATTTTAATTAATATTTTTAAAAGCTGACTGTTGGATTGAAAGTTATACTTATGCAAATCACAAAATGTCAATTTTCATATTGATCTAATATTTATAATCCTTTAATAATAATAATAATAATAATAATAAACTCTATTCACTTACATATATTTAATAGTGTGAAGTTTCTTATAATCAACAAAGTGATTAAGCCTATTAAAATAATTTGAAAATTTGCATGGATAATTTATATGAATAAAACTTTCAATCTAATGCTTGGTTTTT
The DNA here is from genome assembly GCA_020521535.1 of Rubroshorea leprosula. Classification (NCBI taxonomy): domain Eukaryota; kingdom Viridiplantae; phylum Streptophyta; class Magnoliopsida; order Malvales; family Dipterocarpaceae; genus Rubroshorea; species Rubroshorea leprosula. Next base: position 2,545,761 of record BPVZ01000014.1, read on the forward strand.
AAAAATATTAATTAAAAAATGAGTTTTTAGATAGATTCTTTAAAAAAAATTTAGGAAGACAACTTGTAAAATACTTTTCCACATATATATGAGTAGAGATTTACATATACAAGTTTTGCATCTCTCATTTATGTAAAATCTCAATCATTCATCTATTTACTTTCAATGATTGAAATTTATTCACATTTATTAAATATAATTGTTTTTATCTAAAAAATCATAATAAATTTTAACTATTGAAAGTTAAGAGATGAATAATTGAAATTTTGTGTAAATATAGTATGTAAAACTTATATGTAAATGGATTCCTCATATATATAGATATATATATTAGTATTTATTTATCTTATCTCCCAAAAATTAGAAGGAAAATTATTTCAAAATTATGTCGTTTTAATTAAGCACAATGAGAAAAGACCAAAATTAGTTTAATTCATGTTTAAAAATAAGGTATTTTAGTTTTTTTACAATGGTAGATTATATTCAAACAACATAGTTTTGGAATAAGTTTTGGAATAAGTATCTTTAGATAGGTCATCTAAAAAAAATTTACAAGGATAATCTATAAAATATCTTTCTTTATGTATATATAGATATATAACATTAATATTTATTCGACTCACCTTTTAAAAATTAGGAAAAAAAATATTCTAAAACTATGTTGTTTGAATAAAACACCATAAAAAATGACAAAAAACACTTTAATTCATACTTTAAAAATAGAATATCTAAGTTTATTTTTAATAGGAGTTTATTAAAATAATATAGTTTAAATATAATTTTTCTCTTAATTTTTAAGAGGTAAGGTGAATAAATACTATTATATATATATATAAGAGAAAAGTGCAAATCAATCGTAACTCTTAAAAAAATTGGAGTTCTAATCTTAAACAATATCATTTCATTTAATTAAAATTTAATTTAAAATTCAGAAGTCTATTTTCTTAAATATTGATAGTTGAATTTGAAAACTAATTACATACTCTAATATAATCGGTCTTTAAATATAAAAATTAATATTTAATAAGGTAAAATTTTGAATTTTAAATTGGATTTTAATTAAATGAAACCATGTAGTGGAAGGTTAGGATTTTGATTTTTTTCCTTTTTTTGAGAGCCAGGACTAATATGCACTATCCTTTATATATATAGAAAATAGTGTTCATCTACCTTGCTTCTCAAAAATTAAGAGGGAAATTACT
>BPVZ01000014.1:2576311-2589619 GCA_020521535.1 Rubroshorea leprosula
AAAAAAAACAAGAGCAATGCTTGGAACACCACTCTCCAGCCAACACTCCCATTTTCATTGGGCAACGTTATGTTGGTTTCCAGAGAGGTCATCAATTCATGGCTAAGTAAGCTTAGGTGGCCCAATAAAAAAGCATGTGTTGGCTGGACTGGAGAGTGCAATTGTTGTTGGGTTCGGTTGAGGGTTGTGGTTGTGGGCTTTTAAAATAAGAAATGGGTTTTATTTAAGGGTTGTTGGGTCAAAGCCCATTAGCCCAAGAGAAAATGGTCCAGCTTCTTCAACTGGGGTAAAATTGAGATTTTATCTGATTCTACCGTAAAATTGTGATTTTATGATTTTACCCCCCCATTTCACAAAATTTCGATTTTGACTACGATTTTACCAAAAATGCTTACCTGAAATCGTAAAATCACACGATTTTACGATTTAAATCACGATTTTGACAACACTGGTTTTACTTATTTGAGATTCAAAATTAAGTTTTCACTAAATTTAAGTAGAAAGTTTGATGGATACATTAAATAGGAAATTTTCCAAATTTTTTTATTTAGCATAATTTAGAAACAAAGAAACACCATTACAATAGCTATATGTTTCTAATCGGAAGCTCAGAACCAATCATATTATGGAGACAAAGCTGGATATTCCTCCATCCACGACATCCACACATGTTCATCAATCCAACACATTCCTCTGCCATCCTTGCTGCCATATGCGCCACCCGGTTCCCTTCCCTCTTAAGGTCTACTTACTACCTCCGCTGGTTCCAGTTGGTGTAGAAGCAATACGCAGTCCGCCACAATCCCCCCTACTCATCCACCCATTCACACTCCCTTCCCCATAGGGCATAACCAGTGGAGCACAATCCATTTCCACTATTGTAAGGATAGGTCCGAGGTGCCCAACCTTGGATGTACGACAGTAATTCCTTTATAATCGAAGTGAAGGATAAATCCAAAACTTCCCGCTAAAACTGTTGCATAATAGTGACAATAAGCATGCCCACACCTAATTTCTTATGATAAGCTGCACAAGAGTTACGATGGACATCCTTGCATCTGAATATCTCTCAATTTCTCGGTCTTGAAATAACCATCTGGAAAGACATGTCAGACTCCGATTATCTTGCTTGGCATGCCATGTGGGTTCCTCACTGAAGCCTTTAAATACCCCCCAGGGGCCATGTCAAAAAGGTAATTGAAACCAATCCTAAGCTCCTTTTATCTCCACTCTAAAGGTAGCCTCAATTATTGTTGATTTAAGCATTGGAGTGTCTATCCCGAGTTCCATCTCGGGGCTTTGCAGGTCAATCCGGAGTGCAGAAGCAGACTGAAGAAGGACTTCTGCTTTGGTGCAATTACATTTGGCACCGTCTGGGGCAATCTGAACTGAAAGCTCTCTTGTTGCTCTCTCATAATGGTTAACACTCGATCAGTCCGAGCTAGAAATCCATCTCAGCCTTTTGGGCAAGGTCAACTCCCCAACAATCTTCCACCTCAACTTCCACCTCAGATCCCAAATATGTTCCCTCTTATTGATCATGCAGAAGGAGGAGATGAAAACCAACCACCAAACTCAACTAACAACTCAACTTCAACCGCTAACCAAGACCTAGTCACAGCTCAGCTTGCTGCCATGCAAGAATAGTTTGGTGTCTTTCAGTTAGTATTGGCTCAGCTCTTAGCTCGGAACAACCCTGGTGATCCCTTTATCAATTTACTCAACCCTGCTCCACAACCTTTAGCTCCACAGTAAAACCCTTAACCAGTTCAGCATGCTCCTGCTCTTAGTGAATCTCAAGGCCAATCTCACATAGCACCAGCTCAGCAACCCCTTCCTAATGAAGTTACTCGACGTCTGGACAGCTTAGAAAAACTGGTGGCTGAATAGCGAGGTGCCCCACCTCCACACCATACTGCTGACTCTATACCCCATCCTCTAAACACCAACATCACATTGGAACCTTATCCCGCTGGCTTCAAAATACCTCAACTTGAGACTTATTATGGGATGAAGGATCTCGATGATCACCTACATGCTTTCTACTCTTGTATACAAGCTCAAAACGCCCCTGACACGTTGATGTGCAAAATCTTTCCCTTTACTCTCCGAGGTAATGCTTGAACTTGGTATTACAGTCTACCTCCGAGGTCAATCAGCTCTTATACAGAAATGGCATCTGCCTTTGACACAAAGTTTTCCAGTAGAAGGTTGATAAGGAAAACTACTTCTGAGCTGATGTGAGTCAAACAGAGGGACGGAGAATCTCTGAAGAATTATATAAGCAGATTCAATGATGCAGTATTGGAGGTTAGCTCCTTCGACCAGGCTGGGGAATTGCAGCTGTGATCTCAAGTCTTAACCATGAGAGATTCAGAGATAGTCTGCTCAAGCATCTTGCCACCACCTTTAGTAAGGTGAATGATAGATCCCTCAAATTCATCACTGTTAAGGAATATGCCTTGTCGCAGAAGCTAACCCCCTCTAAGAACCAAAACCCAGATTGGAGAGATGAGAGTCAGAGTAAGAAACGGATGAAGACAACATAGAACCGAGGTCTGATGTCAACCTGTACACCGAGATTCGGAAGGCCAAACTCAGTACCACCGCAACAATCTACAGGTAAACCTCCAGTTACTTGGACCCCTTTTAACTTGTCGAGGTCACAAATCTTCATGAAAATTAAGAATAAGATAGACTTAAGATGTCCGTGTCCAATGAGAACTACTGCTGCTAGCCGAGATCATACTAGATATTGTGATTTTCATCAAGATCACAGTCATACAACAAAGCAAGCAAGAGTCTGAGGTCCAAGTTGGAAAGTTTAGCCCAGAAAGGAATGTTGAATGAGTACATCCAGAGAGCTGAACAGCCAAGATTTGTCAGAGAACAATGGCCACAGCCCCAAGGAATCCGTAATCCACCAAACAGGCAAGGAGTAGGGCATCAACAAGCCTCACCTCCACTTCCACCACCAACCAGGATTATACACATGATGACAGGAGGATTGGAAGCAGAAGGGTTGAGCTCCAAACAGAGAAGGTTGTATGTTAGAGAGGTAAAGCATCAGAACCGAGCTCAGAAAAGGAAAATTGATGACACTGACTGGAAAGATCAACCAATCACTTTTACACCCATTGATTTTGAAGGAGTGGTAAGACCTCACAACGACCCTATGGTCACCTCAATAATGATTAACAACTATCAAGTCCAGCGTGTATTTGTTGACACAGGCAATGCACCTGACATCATGTACTATCATTGTTTTGAGAGCCTAGGGCTCGACCCAGCTTTGCTACAACATTACGATGGTCCCATATATGGCTTCAACAAGCAACCAGTTCCAGTCGAAGGGGTCCTAACCATGAATGTTGCATTTGGAAGTGGCCACACCTATGTGACTCCTTTAGTTCGGTTCGTGGTGGTCAACATGCCTTCTTTTTTCAACGTTGTCATTGGCCGACCCACATTAACAGAGATCCGAGCTGTGGTCTCTCAATCTCATCTATGCATGAAATTTCCAACCCTCATGGGAATTGCAACACTCAGAGGTAACCAAGAAGTGGCCAGACATTATTATCTCACTTCGGTCACAAAGCCACAGAAAAACAAAGATCAATCAATAGAAAACCCTCCACAGGAAATCCATGACAATCGGTAAGTGATGGGGGTTGAAATCCTTGATAATCGACCTAAGGATGAAGCCCGAGCTACTCCAGGTGAAGATGTAGAGAAGGTACAGATTGATGAAAAAGATCCAAAAAAGAAAACATAGATAAGAACTCGGCTGAATCCTGAGGAGAGAGCAGAGCTGATAACCTTTCTCCGAGCTAACAAAGATGTTTTCACATGGACCTCAGTAGACATGACGGGAATTCCCACCTTAGTGTCTCAACACAAACTCAGCACCAATCCACTCAAAAAACCAGTGGCCCAGAAATGGCGCCTCTTTGGGGGGGAGAGGTTAAAGGTCATCAAAGAAGAAGTTGAAAAACTCTTACAAGCTGGTTTCGTCAGACAGGTCGATTATTATGAATGGGTCGCCGATCCTGTGTTGGTGAAAAAAGCAAATGGTAAATGGCGGATGTTCATCGATTACACTAACCTCAACCAGGCATGTCCAAAAGACTATTACCCAATGCCAAATATCGACAAGCTAGTTAAGGCAGCTTCTGGAAACGAGAGATTAAGTCTCTTGGATGCATACTCTGGCTACCACCAAGTCCCAATGGCTCCTGAAGACGAAGAATAAACCTCGTTCTATGCTGAAGATGAAATCTATTGCTATGTGATGATGCCCTTCGGCTTAAAGAACGTAGGTCCCACTTACAAGAAGATGGTTACCATCGTATTTCAAGCTCAAATAGGCCGGAATCTGGAAGTCTATGTTGATGATATCGTGGTAAAGAGCTTGAAAGCTAAAGATCATTTAACTGACCTTAAGGAGACATTCAACAATCTCAAAAAGAACAGAATGAGGTTGAATCCAGCAAAATGCATCTTCGGCGTGGAGTCTGGGAAATTTCTAGGCTTCATGGTTTCCCAAACAAGGATTGAGGTCAATCCAGAAAAGATCAAAGTAATTGCCGAGATGGAACCGCTGAAGTTAGTTAAAGATATACAGAGGTTAACTGGAAGGGTGGCAGCTCTTCATAGGTTCATATCGAAGTCAACAAATAAGTGCTTGTCATTTTTCAAGATCATGAGGTCAGCCGCCCAGAAAGACAAATCAGGCAAACAAAAGAAGTTTGAATGGAACTAGGAATGCCAAGCCGCATTCGAAGAGCTGAAGTCTTATCTTAGCTCACCACCTTTATTGACTAAGGCTATAGATGGAGAGATTCTCTATTTATATTTGGGAATTTTAGACAAAGCCATTAGTTCAGTTCTGGTGAGAGAAGAAGCCAAACAATAGAAACCAATCTATTATATCAGCAGTGTGCTGGATGGCGCAAAACTGAGGTATCCTATTGTTGAGAAAGCAGCATTAGCAGTTGTCACTTCGGCTAGGAAGTTGAGGCCATATTTCCAATCACACCTAATCATCGTTCTCACAGACCAACCTCTTTGACAGATTCTGCAAAAGCCGGAGTGCTACTCCATATCACTCAACCTCTAATCTCGAGTCCAATGATTGAACATGGTATGTTGATGGAGCATCTAGTAGCAAGGGTTCAGGAGCTGGTGCTCTTTTAATTGGCCTAAATGGATACTGGAGTGAACATGCTCTGAAATTCAACTTTGATGCAATAAAAAATATGGCCGAGTATGAAGCTTTGCTACTTGGCCTACAACTAGCATTGGAGTTGAAAGTCAAGGCGATCCAAGTGTACAGTGACTCCCAGCTTGTGGTTTATCAAGTCAACTCAATCTGCGAAGTCATTGATTCTGTGATGGTGAAATATGTAACCCTGGTGGCCGAGCTAAGGTGCAAATTTCAGAAATTCTATCTGAACAAAATTCCCCGAACTAAGAAAGAACAGGCAGATTCACTCTCTAAGTTTGCCTCTGATAGTTCTTTAAGCTCCAGATCAGTTTTTGTGAAAGTCTTAGATGAACCAAGCTTCATGAAGCCACGAATGATGGAGATCAGCACAGACCCAAACACACCAAGCTGGACTGACCCAATTACCTCCTTTTTATGAAACAGGACAGTACTTGAAGACAAGCAAGAGGCAATGAGGTTGAGGAAGAAAGCATCTCGGTATACACTTGTTGATGGGGTCCTCTATAAGAGATCTTTCTCACTCTCTCTTCTACGATGCTTGAATCCTTATGAAGCGGAGTATGCACTTTGGGAGGGACATGAAAGTGTTTGTGGGAGCCATGTTGGTGCTAGAACTCTGGCTTACAAAGTCTTAAGACAGGGATATTACTGGCCAAACATGTATAAAGATGCCACTCACTTTGTTCAGAGATGCCCGAAGTGCCAATTTTTTGCACATTTGACTCACCAGCTAGTAGAGGAGCTCACGAACTTGGTAGCACTGTGGCCATTTGCTCAATGGGGACTTGATCTTTTGGGCCCATTTATGAAAGGGATAGGAGGTGTAACCCATCTGATTGTTGGTGTGGATTATTTTACGAAATGGGTTGAAGCTCGGCCATTATCCAGTTTCACCTCCAAAAAGCTCGAAGACTTCGTTTTCAGCTCAATCATCTGCAGATATGGAATCCCGAACCAGATTGTGGCTGATAATGGAACTCAATTCAATTGCTCCTCATTCAGAGATTTCTGCTCCAGTTATGGGATCAAGTTGCAATTCATCTCGGTGTACCACCTAGAGTCTAATGGAATGGTAGCATCTGTCAACAAGGTTATACTCGAGGGGATAAAACCAAGGTTAGAGCTACATAAGGCCAGGTGGGCAGACGAGCTCAACAACGTCCTCTGGCCATACAAAACCACGAGCTGAACTGCCACAGGTATTACTTCAAACCTGATTTCCTTGATTAACTTTCATATTATCTTACTTCTTCTTCTACAATTTTACCTTAGATCAAATATGCATAACGCGTAAAGCGCATTCTAAAATTATAATTAACTGAAATAGGTGAAACACTCACTGACCTTTGGCACCGAAGCAGTCATTCCTATCGAGATAGGAGTCCCAAGCTTCAGGGTCACCCATTTCGATGAAGGACGAAATGGACAACTGCTTCATGAGAACCTTGATCTGCTTGACGAAGTCAAAGAAGAAGCACAACTTCGAACTCTAGTTTACAAGTAGAAAATAGCCAACTTCTACAACAAACGAGTTCTACCCCAAACATTTAAAGTAGGAGACCTTGTTCTCAGGAAAGCTGGTTTAACGGGGTTCGAAACTCGATTCGGAAAGTTAGCACCAAACTAGGAAAGCCCCTACACTGTAGCCGAAGTGTTGCACCCAGGTGCTTATATCCTACGAGACACTGAAGGCAAAAGGGTTCCTAGAGTTTGGAATGTCAATAACTTGAAGAAATTTTACCCTGAATACACTTCTTTCAAGTGAACTTTATCTTATTTTTATAATCGTCATTATTCTCTCTCTTTCTACTCAATGTATATACGAGCTCAATTCATTTATCTCATTAATGAATTTCACTTCACATTCGAAGTGGTTCAGTTCTTTCTACTCTTTTGTACTTTGGAAGTGAATTTTACTTATTCCTAAAGTTAATTCATTATGACTTATTTAGTCACTTCACTTTCTGGGTTATGATTTTTCAATTACATTTTACTTTTGGAGTGATTTACTTCATCTCCTTTCATTTGAGGTCCGCCTCATGTATATCCAAAGTCAATTCCTTGGCTGTCCATTTTATTGTGTCCGAGGTCAGTTCCGTGCATTAATTAAGGTCACCTTATTTTATTCAAAGTGATATACTTGAAACAAAACATCAAACAAACATCAAAAATACACATGAAAAATAACTTCAAAAATTTTATAAATTAGTAAAAAATCAACTACAAAAATGTTCATTACAAATATGACTAAAAAATAGATAATCCTAAATTATTCTGCTGAGGAAGGAGGTTGCTCCTCAATAGGAAGAGGTGGTTGAGGTGGCTCGTCTCCAGCAGGCAGAGGTGGCACCTCTGCTTCAGAAGGAGCTAGCTTGTCATGGGGTGAGACTAGCTCCGATGGCACTTGTATCGGAGGTGGAATCTAGCTCGATCTCGTGTGGCACTTAGCTTGGAATTAATCCCATAAACCCGAACCAAGTCAGCCTTCCCCAACACTTGGCGTGGCCCTCTAACTGGGCTCGAGGTTAGCAACATAAACACGAAGGTAGGAAGTTGGGAGAAGAAGAGAATTTATTAAGATCGCAAAGGAGTGTACAAGAGCATGAGTACAAAGTCCCTCTCTGCACTCACTCACCTAGCAGCCCACTCTCTCAAGCCAACTCCTCCTCCAGAATGTCGCTTGCCTCAATGCCTTTGCTTGCCATGGCTACAATTTCCCACTCGTAACTAGGCTCTAGACATGCTCGAACCACGTCTGCAGTAGGCTTTGAACCGCGCTCTGATGCAGGTTCAAACCTTGCTCGATGCAGGTTCGAACCTTGCTCTGATACAGCTTCGAGCTGGCTTGGATACCACCTTGTCACGGGGTGAGACTAGCTCCGATGGCACTTGTCTCGGAGGCGGAATCTAGCTCGACCTTGTGCAGCACTTAGCTCGGAATTAACCCTTCGCCAGAGGAAACTGGATGAACTGCAAGAAGTTGGACTTCGGTTAGATCTGCCTGGTTCTCCACTCCAGCATCTTACACTTCTTCCTCTTCCTCTACGGCCACAAGCTCAGCATCAAAGGATGGAGGAAAGATAGTGCGTCCCTCTGCATCACGCTCCCATCTCAGCTTGATTAGAGGTCGGAAGTCAACAGAGAGACTCTCATCGTCCTCCTCCACCCCTTCTTCCTGATCACCGAAAGTAACCGTCGTGACATCCACTTCCGGATATTGAGCCTTCACCTTCTTTCTATAGTCGGTGAATGCCAAAATTGCAGTCTGCAGCCAGTAGAGGTTGATGATGCTCTCAAAGGTGCTGGAGTTGAGGAAGTTGCCAATATGCTCCTCCATTCCGTTGTAAACCAGCAGATTCACGTTCTTCTTCAGCTCCCCCATTCCTTTGTTCATATTTTCAATGTATTTGTCTTGAGCCTCAAGCTTGTCTTCACAGATCTTCCTCTTACGTTCTTCAAAGACAAGTCTTGTGCTCAAGGTATCTTTATCGTTCTGGAGCTCGGTTACTGTTGGCACAACTTCATCTAATTTCCTCTGCATTTCTTTGTTCTTCTTCAATAGCTCCTCCCTCTCCCTCTGCAATTCCTCACACTGCCTCTCCTCACACTGCCTCTACAAGCTGGCACGGTCTTTCACGCTTTCCGCATACTCCTACGCCAGAGCGTTTACCCAGCTTGCACTCTACAATGCAAGCAGAAGTCAGAACTCAAACGCAAAAGCCAAAAAATCAAAAATAAAATATGAATAAACTGTAATTTCCTTACATACCTCCAGGGAATGCCTCACAACGCGAGCCCCTAGTTGGCTCACCGCCTCGTCTCTCGCTTGCCTCCTATCCACCTCTGGAAGAGTGGCATTTAGGAACCGTTTCGCCCCAATGATGTTGGTTGCATCGAACAAGTCTTCTGGGATGAAAGAGGAGGGATGAGTTCCTTGCCTTTGCCAGGGCCTCGCACCTCGGCCTCTTTCCTCACCCTAACTTCAGTGTCAACCTCAGCAAGAGAAGGCCGAGGTACGAACTCAACCACCTCATCCCCCCTAGGTTCTGACTCTACCGCCTTCCTTTTCTTCCTCTAAAAAGGTGCCACCTCTTCACTCACATCGTCACTGCTCCTCATAGGCTTTGGCCTTTGCTGCATCTCCAGAGCTCAAGCAGAAGTGCTGGACAGGCATTCCTTCTCTACTGCGCCCTTATCTGCCACATTTGAAGTCTTTGACTTCTTCCTTGGCTTCTTTGGGATAGCTAGCCCCTCAACAGCGTTTAGAAAACCCTCTATCTCAGCTGCAAAACAAGCACAAGTGTTAAAACACATTGACTGAAATCTCAAATAAATTGCAAAAAACAAAAATCAACAAACCTTCGCTCAATGAGCTTGGCCCATAGAGCTCGGCAGCCTTTATCGCCTTCGAGCTGGTGAGGTACATAATATCCACTAAGTCCCCCTCTTCCCTCACCAACTTCTCAACCTCTTCCACCTCATCCTCATTTAACTTATAATTGTTTTGCTTGGTTTTCTTAGCTTTCCAAGCAGACAGGTGTTCCACTTCGGCATCCCTCCTACTCCACTCGGTGTCATCTACAAAGAAGAATTTTTCTTTCCATCCTTTAATGGATGACGGTCCAGCAGTAAATAAGCTCTTATTCTCTTTGTTGGACGTCCGAGGTCCAAAGTAATACCACCCCTTCTCACTTTTACCCCTAGACTTTATTATGAAAAAATGTTTGAACATACTCACAGTGGGGACCCCAACACCCCGGGCTCGGCAATATACTATAAAACCTATTATTATTCTTATGGCATTTAGGGTTAATCGGGTTATTCCTATATTATAATCTAATAATAACCCAACCAATAATTCTAGAAGTGGAAACCTAAGCCCTGTTGCCAAATAATGGACATACACGAGCATCCAGTGATCTCGGGGTGCTGAGCATGCTCTCTCATTCACCCCGGCAGGCCTAATTAAAATGTGGTGATGAAGGTTACAGTTACCTACGAGACCCCTAAGGCTACCCCTGCTACCCAATTCACTCACATACCCCCTCACCTCAAACACTATGTCTAACTCTGGGTCATAACACCTATCTCCATTACCCTTAACCTCCATAATATTTGAGGGAATTTCTTCTTCCTCTTTTTCCCCTACCCCTTGCTCTCTCCTTTCCTCCATTGTCCTCTCCGAACTAAATGGAGACAGACTACTCTCTGAGTCCATGCCACCATACTCCAAGGGCATCACCTCACTTCCTACCACACTCATTATTCCTTCTGAAGACATCTCCTCAATTTCTGCATGAAGGAGGAGGAGGAATGAAGTTAGGACTCTTAAAAAACGCTAACACACACTCAATGTCATTCTCACTCCCAACCCTAACTTCCTTTAAAGAACTCAAAATCAAAAATAGAAAGGGAGAAAGGAGAATGACACTTCGTTAAAATCAAATTCAGAGATTCATAAACATTACCTGATTTTGGTCTTGTGAAATTGGTGTTGAAGTCTTAAATGAAGCACAGACCGCACAAAACCGTAGAAGTTTAGCAGCAATTTGGTAGCGAAATAGTGAAAGCAAAACCCTTTTTTACAAAAGTATTGCCTTTTATACTAAAGGAAAAATACGCCTCAACGGCTGTGATTAATTCCATCTAACGGCTACAAAAACACCGTTTCGAATTCGACAGTTAACCCCAAATGGCACCGTTTCGAACTCGACGGTTCATTTTTTAAGTTTGCATGTTTAACTGTTGCGGTTATATTTTTACAGCCGCATTTATTACGCACGTCTTTCAGAGGGCAGCTGTCATATCACGTACTGACTCTTTGTCAGACTTCTCAAACGGGCCCACTTAAGCCCATTTCAACACTCCTGACCATTTTTACACATTCTTAAATTTTGCAAGTGTTTTATTTCGACAATCGACCTGATAACTCCGGTCATACTGTCTCTTCAACTCCGGTCATACTTGTCTCTTCTGCTCCGACCATAGTGACCTAGTGTCACAAGTTTCACTTTGGCTCCGACCACAATGACCCAGTGTTTCATGTTTTACTTCGGCTCCAGCCACAGTGACCCAATGTCACAAGTTTCACTTCGGCCCCGCCCACAGTGACCTAGTGTCACATGTTTTACTTCGGCTCCGGCCCACAGTGACTTAGTGTCACATGATTTACTTCGACTCCGGCCATAGTGACCTAGTGTTACATATTTCGCCTCAGCTCCGACCATTGTGACTCCTTGTCACGTATTTTACTACGGCTCCGGCCACTATGACTTCGGTCATTACCTTTTATTACGGCTCTAGCCACCATGACTCGGGTCATCATTTCTTACTATGGTTCCAGCCATGTTGACTCCGGTCATTATTTTTACCATGGCTACGGCCACAATCGCTCTGGTCACATTTTCTTTTGGGCATGGCTGTCACATCTTCACTATTAGCTACGGCCATACATGCATTTGAGTTACTGATTTTTATTTTTTTATTTTTTTTTACTTCTGTAACTCATCTTTAATATTTTTGTCTCGCTTTCTTTCTATGTATGTACTACTCTCATTATCTCTAACAACATCATTCACAAGTGAATGACTTACGGGGGGAATAGTGTAAGGATAGGTCCGAGGTGCCCAACTTCGGATGTATGACGGTAATTCTTTTATAACAGAAGTGAAGAATAAATTCAAAACTTCCTGTTCAAACAGCTGCATGACAGCGACAATAAGCATACTCACACCTAATTTCTTATGATAAGCTGCACAGCAGTTACGATGGATATCCTTGCATCTGAATATCTCTCAATTTCTTGGTTCCGAAATAACCGTCTGGAGAGACACGTCAGACTCCGATTATCTTGCTTGGCATGCTACGTGGGTTCCTCACTGAAACCTATAAATACCCCCAAGGGCCACGTCAAAAAGGTAATGGAAACAGACCCTAATCTCATTTTATCTCCACTCTAAAGATAGCCCCGATTATTGCTGACTTAAGTATCGGAGTGTTTACCCCGAGTTTCATCTCGGGGCTTTGCAGGTCAATCCAGAATGCAAAAGCGGATTGAAAAAGGATTTCTGATTTGGTGCAATTACAACTATCGCCCTTCTAAAAAACAAATCCACTGCCCTCCAAGGTCCTCTTCACCACTAACGCCTACACAACGATAGGCTCATATAGAGATCTAAATCTATGCACAATTACCCCCAACACTTGACCTTCCTCATCCCTTAACACCGCCCCCACTTATGAGTACTCCTTATCTCGAAACAATCCCCCATCAACATTAAGCTTCAGCCACAACACCACCCCCGAGGTGGTGGTTCCAACGTAAGAGATTCCGATGAAACCATTTTTGTTCCATGAAAGACGTGGAAGAATTAGAAAATTTTGTTGGCAAAATCTGGCACCCAAGGTGAGCATGTGGTATGAGAAATACGAGAAAAATGTTTATAAATTGGACCTTTAAAAATTGAGAATAATGCTTATCTGCTTTATTTTTTAAAGATTATAAAAAATATTATTTTAAAATTATATTATTTTAATAAATATTTATTGAAAAAAATTAAAATATCGTATTTGTAAAGTATAAATTAAGATGTTTTTTGTACTTTCCTATAATGCTTTATTAAAGTGACATAATTTTAAAATAATTTTATTCTTAATTCTTCAGAGATAAAATAGATAATCACTAATCATTTTAAAATTTAAGAAAAACATATTAAAATTAGGTAGTTTTACTCTAACTCTTTTGAAATAAATTAAAACAACATTATTTGTCCTAGAATTTTTATTTTAACATACCAATGATCAAATTTATTTTTTTATTTATATAGATCATGTTATTGAATTTTAAGATAATGATATAATATCTATCAATTATATGTGTATCCTCATATAATACATAGTATTATTTGATAAACATTACGTGCTTAACTTAAAGAAATAAGTTTTTGTTATCTTATGTCTTCATAATACATGTTAAGGGCACTTTGTGGGCATAAATATATATAAAAAATTATAAAACTGTCATTAAGTGAATGAGTTTAATTAAATAATTAATAAATTAAAAATTAATTTTTATTTTTTAA
>BPVZ01000014.1:2589719-2604478 GCA_020521535.1 Rubroshorea leprosula
TGAAAGAGGTCCACGAATCGCGCGCTTCCTCTTTCATAACCAACGGCTCAGATCTGGTCTTGGCTTCCCTGAAGTCGCGCCCGTCCCATTGTCATTTCACCATCTCCATATAAATCTCCCCTCTTCTCCGCCGTCGGTTTCATTTTACATTCACTTCTTTCTCCCTTCATCTCTGCGACCTTCTGTTATCTGATTCTTCCATCGCTCTCAACAATGTCGCCCGCAGAGAAGGAGAGAGAGACTTACGTTTACATGGCCAAGCTTTCCGAGCAAGCTGAACGATACGAAGGTTTTATTCTCTATCTCGCTCTTCATTAATTACAGTTTTATTTACAAATGAAGAGAGGCGATGAAACCTTGAGGCGTTTTAAGCTCATTTCCTACCATTTGTAATTTAGTTTGGTGATTTACTTGTTTGTATTGTAAGTATGTGAAGTCCTATATGTATCAAAGAATATGCATTTTTGTTTACATTTTTGTTCAAATCTGCATTTGAATAGATATAGGATGTTTTTTTTTTTGGTTTTCCGCCCGGTAGCGGGGCTTCGCACCGACTAATCCGGACCTGACTCGCATCACGCGCCTGGAAATGGTGGGTGAGTCTCCAAGTGGGGGCTGCTGTGTACACAAGGTCTCGAACTGGATACCTTGCTTAAGCTGGAACAAGCGCTTACCACTTGATCCAACCCGGTAAATAGATATAGGATGTTGATCGGCTTGTTTTTACAGTTCATGAGTTGTCATTTTCTAAAGTTTAGAAAGTAATAATGGTCTCTCCCTGAGTTTGCTTATGGATTTAGGAATTGGTAATTTTAGTGGATATTCATTTTCTAAATAGGATGATGGGCTTATGCTACTACACATAAAATTGCATGTTCACACACCTTGCCAATTGAATGGTGACACAGAAATGGTTGAGTGCATGAAAAAGGTTGCAAAACTTGATTGTGAGCTGACTGTGGAGGAGAGAAACCTCCTCTCTGTTGGGTACAAAAATGTAATTGGCGCTAGACGTGCTTCCTGGCGCATCATGTCTTCAATTGAGCAGAAGGAAGAGTCCAAGGGAAATGAGCAGAATGTCAAACTCATAAAGGGTTATCGCCAGAAGGTGGAAGAGGAGCTCTCCAAAATTTGCAGTGACATTTTGGATATCATAGACAAGCATCTCATCCCCTACTCTGCCTCTGGAGAAGCAACAGTCTTCTACTACAAGATGTGAGTCAGGTTTCCCTATACTATATTTTGAAATACTTGGTCCAAGTTTTAGCATAACAAAAAATCAAATATTGCAGCTGCTAATCTCATCACTGACTTTATAGTCAGTCATTATGTTTCAAAATGGTATGTTTATTTATCATGTAGTGCCTTCTGTATTTCACGTGTCACATTGAATTTGTACAAGAGGATATCCATATGGAGGGTAGTTATCTTTTGATATGATGATAAATAACTTTTCTATTTTTCCTAAAAAAATGGAAAAGAAAAAAGAAGCTACTTTAATATTTTCGTTGCCTCTCTACTTGTGATGGACATTTAATTATAACAGTTTGATATGATTGACTCAATTTATCTCCCATGTCCCATGTTATTTACACAAATTTATATTTGTACATGCATATATTTGTTTTTGTTCTTATGAATTGATAGGAAATTTACATGGTGTATACTTAATTCAGGAAAGGTGATTATTATCGGTATCTGGCTGAGTTCAAGACTGACCAGGAAAGGAAAGAGACAGCTGAGCAGTCATTGAAGGCCTATGAGGTATGCTGTGGCACTTGCGGAATTGTATTCTTGTAGCATTATTTACTTGTGCATTCCCTTGACCATTCATTGCCATTTTCTTCCTTTCAGGCTGCTTCTGCCACTGCAAGCACAGAACTCCCCTCAACCCACCCCATTCGCCTTGGCCTTGCCCTTAACTTTTCCGTATTCTATTATGAGATAATGAATTCTCCTGAGAGGTATAAATTCACTATCCTCCTTTTATAATCCACTTTAGACTCTTAAATAGTTTACTTATTTCCATTGCTGGACCTTTTTATGATATACTCTCAGGGCTTGCCATTTGGCAAAACAAGCTTTTGATGAGGCAATTGCAGAGTTGGACACCTTGAGTGAGGAGTCATACAAGGATAGTACCCTAATTATGCAGCTCTTGAGAGACAATCTTACTCTGTGGACTTCTGATTTGCCTGAAGATGGAGGTATGGTATAGGTTTTTTTTTTTGATAATTATGGTATAGTTTGAAATGAATAACAATGTTGTATTGGCAGTGTCTGATAACCCAGTTGCATGTGTTGTGTAAATTTGTGGAAAATGTAGCAGTCATTTGGGTTGAACCATTTTACTGGTCATATTTTCTTCCATTCTGTTACTTATTAAGAAAAAGAGTATTATATTCCTCTATATTTTATTGATGAGATAGTAACACATTTTTGGTCAATGTCTATCTTTTTCATATCTAGAAATGTTCTTCTTGCTGCATTGTTACTCATAAAGTTCTTGAGCATTTGCAGGTGAAGAAAATGCCAAAGGTGAAGATTCCAAACCTGCTACTGCTGGAGCTGAGGTATCTGATTGCAGGGTTTCCTTGTTAAAGTAACCAAGTTCTTCTGCCTTCCTCATTATCTAAATGTGTAATTGTTTTTACAGGATTAATGGAGAATCTGGGGACTGCGTACATGGCAATTCAACGTTAGAGTGTATTTCAGAGACTTGACTCTTTCCAGCTTTTCTTACAAGCGGATTGGATCAAACAATGTAGCTTTTTCTTTTACAATGTTGTTCATCTATTAACCTTATCATTGTAGCCTCTTCTTGCTTTTACTTTTATGTTCTTTCATGTAATCTGCATATTCAAATGGTTGGAAATATATATTTTCTGCTTCATATTGCATTCCTTTTTGCTTGGATATCTTGTTATGGTCATTCAGATTTAAAGCCACCCTTTAAGCTAGCTCCCCTTTCCTATCTATGCCACCAAACTCAATCCTTTTCAATCAAAAGAATTTAGTAGGGCTAACAACTGGCTTCAATTCAAATAATTTTTCCTGTTCTTTCTTCTGTTTCTTTCATTGGTGTGGCATCAAATTGATATCCTCCTGGCTCCTATATAACATGGCCGATGGCACAGCGCTTGGGGAAAAGGGGAAGGCATATGACCAACCACTCAACATGATCAAGGACAATATGAAAGGCACTTGGCCTCCTGGCTGGGGGGCAAACTGTTCTCTTCCACCAGCCAAGTGCTGGTTGGATTTTAATCTTGCCCACACATTTCTAACCTATGCCCAGCAGAGAATTTGCAGAACTAAAAGACATGATGACAGGGTTATCAAAGAAACTATAATTTAGTAGGAAAATTCTGAAAAAGGGGATTTAAGTAAAACAAAAGGAGAATTGAAACTAGAAAGTGGTTTTTCTCTGTTCACTTCTGCAGTGGATTGCACCCAATATACATGAGGGTTTCATTGAACTTTTCCATATATATTGGGAGTATTCTTGTTCTTTGAATAAGTGGACTGCTTTCTCTTGTCTTTCTTGTTTGCCAACTTACCTACGTTTTAGGGTGAACTGCATAACCTTGTTATTCTCATGGAGAATACTAATAAGGTGCATTTCTTTACTCTCTTGTGGAGAATGTTATTGCGATGCATTTGGTTGTTGATGTCGTTTTCTTTGAAGTTTGTCAGCACTATGAATTTAACTTTGAGGCTGAGTAGTAGTGGGGCTGCCCATAAAACAAGACTTACTAGGTGCCGGCAACATTATTCAAGTTAGACCTAAAACAAGACTTACTAAAGGTGCCAGTGACATTATTTAGGTTAGACCTTCTAGGATAACTCAAACTACACACAAATGAACAAAATGCGGCAAAAATTCTCCTTGTGGCATTATATCACCACTAAAGTGGTCCCGATGATTGAAACTTTTTTTTTTTTTGGTAGTGCCGATGATTGAAACTTGGTTATCAAGCGTATTGGCAAAATTCAAATCAAAATTGTTTATTTATCAGGAAATAATGGGAAGGATGTATAGCTACTTATAGGAGAAGCAGGTGACAACATTTCATCGATATGATATGATCAAATTTCTGAACATCCTACAGCATGAGAGGTCCTCCCTCAAATTTGCATCTAAATTTCTACAACATTCTGTGAAACAAGGAACATGGTAACTGTTTCCCCTAAAATCCTATTTATGGTGGAAACAGTTACTAACAGAAACATCAGATAAACAGCCGAGCAAAAACGGAGGCTTGAGAATTGTAAGCCAAAATTACGACTCATGATTCTTCCTTGACAAAATAACTTTGTGGCAGGCTAAAATCTTCCTCATGTTTGAAGATTTCTGCTTCCTCATCATCTGATTTCTGAAAATCATAGGAAACAACAAAAATCAACAATTTCATTTTATATGCTCGCAGAAGCAACAGACAAAAAAATACTAATCCAATAGTAAAAGAATTGCATATTTGTGGCAGTAAGTGTTAGGAAAGAATTGGTATTGTATATCAGTTGTTCACGGCAAACATACATATTTATGGCATTAAACATTAGGAAAGAATCAATACTGTACATTAGTTCTTTGCACTCAGCATTTCATTTATTAATTTATTTTTTGCAATTAAACTAATTTTATTGGAAAGAAGCAAGTGCATCCCTCAGAAGTGTCTTCAATAAAACTAGACAGTTCATCATGGAAACCTTTAAGCTGTGAAAACTCTAACTGGTAAATAGTTTCAGGTCATCAAAATGCACAAGTATATTTCAGCATTTGGGAGGGTGCATATTTATATTACTAAATAGATAAACTCATCCTTTTTGTTCTCTAATTCCATTTTCCACCTCCCTTCTTTTTTTTTTTTGTGCTGTACACTATCACTTTCTTGTTATAGTTCCAGAGTCATCCCAGAAACTGAACCATCATTCAAGTTGCTAATTTACAGAATACCCATAGGTGCAACACAAGTGAAAAGAACATTTAAATTAATGAGTCAAACTTGGCATCTTCCAGTCACATATTTTAATCAATTTATAAATATTAAAATTGTTTTGAGGTTTATTTTTTTTATTTCTTAATTACCCAAAAACTGTCCCTTTCTTGCTCTCCCAATCCTTCCCACAATTCCCCCACCCCCACAAAAAAAACAGGTGAAGAAAAAAAAATTCTAATTAGCAAGTTAAACCAATTGATGACACTGTAAAATTTCTCCACATCTTAATATGATAAAGAAAAGCATAATTGAAATTCAAAAATTACCAGCATTTCCAAGTTGTAGAAACGATCTAGCAACTGTAAAACCTCATCTGGAGAAAAATGGCGATCCAAGCTGTTAAAAAATTTAGCACAAATAAGAGTATGTACTAAAAACATAAGGTTTATCAAAATATTAGTACCCAAAACGAGCAATTGATACAAAAGGGAACAAGGGATGGAGCAAACCTTCTCCGCAGGTATTCCATTAGTCCATAAAGGACAAAATGACGATGAATGCCTGCACAGAAGATAACCTGTTCAGCAATTTTCTTTTATGTATTGAATTTACTGCAGAAGTTGAAAGTTAATGTATCTCTCTTATTTCATCATTCTTGTGCAGAAGCCCCCCTCCCTGTTGACCACAAAAAAAACAAAAAAATCTTATGCAGAAACTATTAGATCCAGCTTTCATTTTACATATGAAACTTATCTGACTATGGTTCCCCATTCTAGGTCTTGTCATTCTTGAGGGGAAAAAGTTTCATATTCTACAACCAAGAACAGAACATCATATCTATAAAATGTTTTCATAAATATTTGCCTAATCATTCTCTAATATTAACCTTATGCTTCTGCCCTTTAAGGGACAAACTGACAGCTTAAGTATATGACATAATGTGATATTCTATGCATACATGTTATAATTAATGAGAGTAAAACTAACATTTTCACCCTTGGGACCAAAAGAAACTAAAGTTTGGACCTTTTGAACATTTATAAGGTGGAGATATGAATATACAAGGGACTAGATGAAACTCATAAACAACAAAGAACATTTTAATGCTTGTCACCGCTATTACAAGCTTGTTATTGTGTTATTACATTTCATATCATCATATAAAAACTTACAACCTGGTAGCATTTGGTATAAGATTTTTAGAAGGATTCCAGGGAAACTTGAGGCAGAAATCTTCCATTCCCATGTGCTCATGAGATTGCATCTGTTATTCTAAGGCAAGTTACTAAAGAAAGAATGAAATTTTCCTATAAAACACGGAAATGGAATGGATAAGCGGAAAATCCTTGTTTCCCACTTCCAGGGGAAGGTCTTAACATGAGAAAGAAGAAACTTCCACACACATATTATCGTGATATTTTACTATCCTATAAAGTTTACATAAAAATAGGATTTAAAGAAGTGTACCTCAAAATTTTCTAGTATATATAAATAAAAAACTAATAAATTTCTCTATAAATATAAACATAATGCCTTTTTTACAAGAGCAATCCACTCTGTAACTTCCCATGAAAGAATTTGCAAAGTTAAACTAAAACAGTAATAAATTCCCCTCTAAAGAACTAATTCATACTGTCACAGATAAGGGAAGAAATACAGAAATTAAAAATCGGGTTTTGAAAATCTTGCCTCGTAGTTTGGTAGGAGGATAAAATTCGAGTGCTTGCAACAGCCTGAGCTCCAAT
Source organism: Rubroshorea leprosula (assembly GCA_020521535.1). NCBI lineage: Eukaryota > Viridiplantae > Streptophyta > Magnoliopsida > Malvales > Dipterocarpaceae > Rubroshorea > Rubroshorea leprosula. Next base: position 2,596,405 of record BPVZ01000014.1, read on the forward strand.
TCAACCTGGGATTGCTCCTAAAGAAGGGAAAAGGAAGACAGGTAAATCAAGACGATAACAGAGATTTAAAGATTATTAATATATACCAAAACAATTCCTGAAGGACGACCTTGGGGAGGGAGGAGGCGGAGGAAGGGGGAGCTTTGCATGGAGAATGTACAGACATGCCGTCTTGCTCCTCCTCTTTTTTTCTGCCGCCATCCTCCATTTTTGGGGGCTTAATATCAAATCCAGCACGTGGAAACTTTTTGGTTCTGATATTTTCCAGATTGAAATTTCTGGGTTTATTTGTCTTGGCTAGGTATTTGTAATTTGGGTTAATGTACAGAGTGATCCTTCACCTTTTTATTTTTACCCATTTTGGTCATTGAACATTTTTTTTAATCATGAACAGTCCTCAAACATATTTTTGTGACCCCATTTTGGTTCCCGTTCGGTTAAACGCTGATTTGTTGTGCTTCACTAGGGTTTTGTTGGCATGGGTGGACGGTGTTCCTCTAAGGTTTCGCTAATGTGTGTGGTTAGTGCCTTTCCTTCAACCTAGTGATAGGTAGAATTAAGAAGAAGTGGAGCTTTGTGAGGTTTCTTCCTATTTGGTGGCAATGTTTTATTAAGAATTTTTTCTATTAGGTGGTGAGGTGTTGTAAGGGTTTCTAATGTCCAATAGTGGTGATTAGCATTTGTCTTCTTGGTTTGTTTGGTTGTGGGTTTTTTTCGGATTGTTTAGGGTTTTTGCTTAGTGATGTGCCCCTTGGGTCCTATATTCTTCAATAATTTCTTATGGTTTATGGGCTAATGTTTGCTTGAGTTTTAGGTTTTGTAGTCCTAGTTGCATTAAGCAGCAATTGTGTTTAGGCAATCTTTGGTTTTCCAAAAACTTAGGAGTTGAATTTTTAATTTGGTAGGGGTATAGTTTAGTGGGAGTGTTGTGGAGTTGGTTTAATAGTGGTTGGTTTTAAGCTTTGAGATTTCGTAGTTTATTTGTTAGTGATCACCTATAATACAACAAATTGACATCTTGGTGTATGATGCCCAAGGATAAGGCTAGAGCTCATTAAAGGAGAAAAAAGTGGCTCTTTTCTATTTTAATTGATTAAGAGCCTATTTGATATAATGGTTTGAAGGTAACAATTAGCGATTTTGCCCCAACCGTTAAGAATATGTGTTTAATAAATTTATTTGTTTTGAAATCATTACAAACTATGTATTTGGCAAAACTTTTTATTTAGTAATTTAGGAATAACGGATAGTGATTAGGGTCCAAACTACTAGCAAATTGAAAAACCTACATAAGGTAGTTTTTCGTATCAAATCATTAGTAGATTTGAATTTTTTAATTTAATTGACAAATTTATCCTTTTTAATTTTTTTAATATTTTGCCACTGTTTTTAAATTAGTATTTATCTAATCAGTTTCAACTTTAATTTTTGTCTTTAATAATATCAAGTAATTATTATATTTTTATTTTTACATTAATTTATCATAAAAAAATATTAGCTTAATAAATAAAATTTGCTCATTAAATGAAAAGATTAAAATTTTTTTGTACTTTATTTATAACTAATATAATTTTTTCTTTATAAAAAAATAAAAATTAGTGTATGATTACACTATTATAATTTATTTATTTATTATTATTTTTTATAAAATTAATAATTTTAATAATAAGAAATATAAAAAGAAAAAATACAATTAATTGTTTTTAAACATGTCTCTATTAATCATTTAATTTTAAATAAAAACTATTGACTATTATATAACCAAACAGTTTTATTAATTAAATCCACTATCTACTATCAACTGTTTACTTTCTGCTATCCACCACATATTATTCATTAATAGTCACCTATTATTGCTATCCACTATCCGCTACTCATTAATTGCTGAATTTTAACTGTTATACCAAACTAACCCTAAGCAAAGTAAATGTGTTGCAAGTTACTAGGGTAAGAGTAGATTTATTCTCTCTGGTGCCTGAAACTAGGGAATCTTTTGGTTCTCCAATATGGATTTTTAAAAAAACCTATTTGGTCCTTAAAAGGAAATATGCATCCTTGCGCAAGAACTTGATACTAGGCCTAGAAATGGATTAACATTGTGATTCATGTTTTCCCTTTTGTTTCTTCAGATTTTAGCACCTCTAGTATGTGTCCTACATAGATAGGTCATGTCATCCTCTATCACTTATTAATTTGATGTTTTTATTAATAATTATTTTATTTAGATTTTTTTTAAAAGCTAATGGAATAAATTTTTTGTCAAAATAAAAAATTCTCTTCTTTAATTTTTAAGGCAAATGTGGAATTGTTTACATGTTGGGAAGAAATTTATCTTCACTCAAAGATGTTAGAATCTAGTAGGAGAGTTGTTAGTGAATGTATATTGATGTTGAATTGCTTACTTGTATTTTTTTTTTTTTTTTTGTACATTTAATGAAGAGCAATACAAGAGAGGATAACCCTCTCATTTTCCTAAATCTTTTTCCATCAAGCTCAAGGTTCAAACTTGAGATTTTAAACTTGAAATCTCAAGTTCTTAATCAATTGAGCTACTCTTTGGAGGTGAATTACTTACCTATATTAGTTATGTATATTTGTGCTTTAACTATGTGTTTGGATAACAGTTATTTAAAAAGTAAAAAGAAAGGATAATGTTAATTTTATTTGGATAGATAAAAATAAAAGAAGGAAAGGAATGAAAAGGAAATGATTATATTATATATTTAATTAAATAACTAAAAGAAATATAAAAATAAAATGTATTTTATTTTATAATTTTACTAATTAATTAAATAATTAAAATGACAAAATTTATCAATATTTTAATGTAAAAGTTAAAATGTATCTATCCCTCCTAATTCCCCCTAAATTTGAGGATTGGAAATTAAGGAATTTGAGAGGGCTCCTCCATTGCCCCCTTGGTCTCCCTCACCCTCTTTTATATCTGATACTCACCCAAATAAGGGAAAAGAGATACCTTTGAATAAACGATCATGTGAGAATTGTGAATATGAGTGAGAATAATTTTTTAAACTATGTAAGTTTTTGGATCCTCTAGTCAAATTTTCCTAATGATGTTTTTAGATTGATTTCTTGCTTGGTGGTTAAGCTTAATTATGAACAATTCAATTGGTTAAGCTCATCATTTTTGGGTGGAACTTTATGTAGATGAAGTAATTTGCAAATATTAGAGATTAATTGGATCAAAGGTTTGGATACCTATGTTATTAAAAATTAATTTTATAAGTAAGACATGGCAAAAGTTTACCTAACCGTCAATTCAACTCCAATGTGCTTATTTTAAAAGGGCCATGGTTAAAGTATCTTAACTTGTGATTCCCTTTGACCCATGCAACCTTCACTCACATGATTGGAGTTGCAACATACAAAATGTTGAGATGGGTGGCTTATAGATTACTTTTTGTAACCCATTAACTTGTTTGACCTTAACCCATTGGACTTATGACCTACATTGACCAAACCTAACTTGACTCAACTCATTTTCTATGTTTATTATTGAGTTACTTGTTGTGGAACATTTATTTAAAAGTGTTACCATCAGCCATGTGATTTGGTTGAAGACTTGTTGCCTTCTCTAATTCATTAAATGTTGGGTTTTACACAGCAAATGTAGCCTTTCATCTACATAAGATTTTAATCTTAACTATCATTTTTGCTTTGCCACCAAGCATCTAGAGGAAAAGAAGGCTTGGAATTTTATTTGGCTTAGCAAACACAATGGAAGCCATAATAATATGTGAGTATCCATCACCTATTGAGAACTAGTCGATTGATGTGATGGAACAATGGATGTCAATGCGTCCTTATAAGGATAGGGACCTCCTCTCCATTAGCAAGGATATGAATCCTTGCAAGAATTTTTTGTGGGGGGCAAAAAAAAAACCCTCCATCCTCATCCTCATAGGGAATAAGAGGTTCTCACAAGTATGCGAAGTCCTCGTGAAATATTAAAATTACACAATTAAACCTCTTTTTTTTGGTAAATAAATTTTATAATATTAAGATAAAGGGTAATAATTCATGGGACACAAAAATAAATTCTTGTGTAAGTGAAGCATGCAACAATTTTCATAAAAGTTGTTTATGGTTAGGTTATTGACTTATTGTGGGTTAGGGGAAGAAAAATTGGGTTGGGTTGGGTTGGGTGAAAATGATTTGTTTGGGTATTTAATAAATAGTATAATTTATAAAAATATAAATTTATCTTTTTTATTATATAGGATCTTGTGGCACCCACGAGGTAGAGGAAATTTTGCAAGGAAAAATTGCCTCCATCCTTGCAACAAGGATCCTCGTAAAGTTTTGCGGGTTTCAAAGAAAATTGCCATTCTTCAATGAGACATGGTTCTTATCAAGTCAACTGTGGAACCTCTCATGTCATTCAGGTTGGAGTTGCTTGGCAAGAGAAAAAATGAAATGCAACAAGGATCCATGCAAGGTTTTGTGGGTGTCAAAGAAAATTGTCATCCTTAAATGAGACATGGTTCTTATAGTTTCAATGGTGAAAACTCTCATGTCACTCAAGGTAAAGCTACTTGGCAAGAGAAAAAAATGATGCCATACAGAATGCATTATAAGCCATGAATTAGAGATCTTAACCTTCAACAATCATTTATCATCTTTAGAGGTGTTGTCGAGTGGAAGAGATGTTGTGCCAATTGAGTGTTCATTCAAGAATGAAAATGAAAACCCGATAGTTTATCCTTTTAAACATATAAGTAGAATAGGAAAAATTAAAAGCATTACTTACGTTCTATTTAGTGTGGTTTGTATTTTTCAATTTTAGTTTTGGTTTATATATATTTTACAATTTTAAATAAAAAAAATACATAAATAGTAAAAGACTTGTAATAACTCTTAATAAAAGACCAATTTTAATAAAGGTAGGAAAACTAATGATAACCACACTCAAATAAAATAATTACTTCAGAATCCTATAAATTCAAGTGGACAATTCAAGGTTCTAATAAAATTCAAGTGGGCTTGAGTTTAGAGGCCATTTAACTTAGGCTTTATATTGCTTTATAGGTTATTTTCTAAGGAATAAAGTATGTTTGATTTTGTTATTCTTAAACTTACTTTAAAATCCTGTAAATTCAATTGAACAATGGCTCAAGGCTCTAATAAAATTCAAGTGGGTTTGAGTTTAGAACACATTTAACTTGGGCTTGTATTGCTTTATAAGGTATTTTCTAAGGAATTTAGGTTTGATTATGTAATTCTTAAAGCATAATATTTTATTTTATATAAAAATAATATTCATAAAATTTAAAAATAAAATGATTTATTTTAAGTCCTCATGCCTTGCTCAAGCAATATCTTGTTTGCCTTTTAAAGATGGTCTTTTAACGGACTTGAATTATATATTCTTCTTTCTACTATTTTTTACGTATCAATTCAAACAAAAGGAAAAACAAACCCTTATACTTCCAATCTAAAGACCTCTGCAATTGAGCTGAAAAAGGTTATATCATGTTATGGGTATAAGGGAAGGGAAAACCTTCACTAGTAATGTAATATTATACCAAAGAAAAAAGAAAAGATGAAATGATATGAGATTTATAGTAAAATGAGCCCAACATGGATATAATGATTCTTTCCAATCATGATCCACCTCGATGGTAATCATTGCTCTTCAATCTCACTTGTTGATAGCCCATACTTGTCAGCAAGGCTTTTAACATAAATAAAACACTTGGTCAAAAAAGGCTAAATCCAACAAGTTGAACCATAAAAAGAAAAGAATTGAAAAGAAAAATAGATACCAATTTCAAAGATGGTGGCAAAATAAAACATTGGTGCAAGAAAAGAATTAAAAGACAACACTTTATTTTATATAAAAATAATGTTCATAAAAATTAAAAATAAAAGGATTTAAAGTCACCATGCCTCACTTGGGCACTATCTTGTTTAGTAAGGAAAGTACATCCAAATTCACATTCAGCTACCTTTTACAGATGGTTTTTTAACGGACCTGAATTATATTTACTTTTTCCTACCAATTTTTACATGTCAATTCAAACAAAACAAAACCTTACACTTCCAACCTAAAGACCTCTGTAATTAAGCTAAGAAAGGGAATATCATGTTATGGGGATAAAGGAAGTGAAAACCTTCACTAGTCATGTAATATTATACCAAAGGACAAGGAAAAGATGAAATCATATGAGATTTTATGGCAAATCCAAAATTCAATTTATAGATAAAAAGTCAACTACTAAAATTGTAACCCTAGTTGAGAATAGTACCACTACACGTTATATTATGCAAATCTCTTCATATTTTTATGTACTTACTATCAGTGCTTCATTTAGAAGCATATTCCAAATTGCAACCTTCTTAGATTTTGATTTTAACTCAGCTCTGCTTCTTATACATTCAAGATCAATTGGAATTCTTGTTGTTAGTGGGCCCAATATGGACATAAAATTTTTTTCCAATTATGATCCACCTCAATGACCATTGATGCTCCTCAATCTCACTTGTTGATAACCCATACTTGTTTCCAAGGGGAAAATACTTTATTTTATATAAAAATAATGTTAATAAAATTTAAAAATAAAAGGGTTTATTTTAAGTCCTCATCCCTCACTCGGGCACTATCTTATTAAATAAAGAAAATACATGCAAATTCACATTAAGTTGCCTTCTAAATATGGTCTTTTAACAAACCTGAATTATATTTACTTCTTACTATTTTTAACATATCAATTCAAAGAAAAGAAAAAACAAAACCTTAAACTTTCAACCTAAAGACCTCAGCTATTAAACCAAAAAGGAGAATATCATTTTATGGGGATAAGGGAAGGGAAACCCTTCACTAGTCATGTAATATTATACCAGAGAAAAAAAAAGAAAAGATGAAATTATATGAGATTTTATGGCAAAATCCAAAATTTAATTTATAGGCAAAAGTCCACTACTAAAATTGTAACCCTTGTTAAGAACAGTACCGGCATCTATTACATTATGCAAATCTCTTCATGTTGTTATGTGCCTACTACTATTGCTTCATTTAGGAACCTATTTTACATTGCACACTTCTTAGATTTCACTTTTAACTCAGTTTTGTTTCTTATACATTCAAGACCAACTGGATTTCTTATTGTTAATGGGCCCAACATGAACATAATGATTCTTTCTAATTATGATCCACCTCGATGGCCATCGTCGCTCCTCAATCTCACTTGTTGATAGCTCATATTTGTCAGCAAAGCTTTTAACCTAAAAAAACATTTGGTCAAGGACTGTTAAAGCCAACAAGTTAACCCATAGAAAGACAAGTGGATACCAATTTTAAAGATAATACTTTATGTTATATAAAAATAATGTTTATAAAATTTAAAAATAAAAGGGTTTATTTATTTTAAGTTCCCATGCCTCGCTTGGGCACTATCTTGTTTAATAAAGAACATACATGCAAATTCACATTAAGTTGACTTCTAAAGATGGTCTTTTAATGGACCTAAATTATATTTACTTTTCACATATCAGTTCAAATAAAAATAAAAACAAAACCTTACACTTCCAACCTAAGGACCTTTGCAATTGAGTCAAAAAAGGGAATATCATGTTATGGGAATAAGGGAAGGAAAAACCTTCATTAGTACTGTACTATTTTACCAAAGAAAAAAAGAAAAAGATGAAATCATATAAGATTTTACGGCAAAATCCAAAATTCAATTTATAAAGAAAAGTCCACTACTAAAATTGTAACCCTTATTAAAAACAGTACTGTCATTTGTTACGCTATGCAAATCTCTTCATGTTGTTATGTACCTAATACCATTGCTTTGTTTAGGAACCTATTCTAGATTGCACCCTTCTTAGATTTCACTTTTAACTCAACTTTTGTTTCTTATCCATTTAAGATCAATTAGAATTCTTGTTGTTAATGGGCCCAACATGGACAAAATGATTCTTTCCAATCATGATCCACCTCATTGGCCATCCCCACTCCTCAATCTCACTTGTTGATAACCCATACTCGTCAGCAAGGCTTTTAACCTAAAGAAAACACTTAGCCAAAAACTACTAAAGCCAACAAGTTGAA
>BPVZ01000014.1:2604578-2616881 GCA_020521535.1 Rubroshorea leprosula
TGAAAAGAAAAGTAGATACCAATTTCAAGGATAATACTTTATTTTATATAAAAATAATATTCATAAAATTTAAAAATAAAAAGGTTTATTTTAGGTCCCCATGCCTTGCTCGAACACTATCTTGTTTAATAAAGAAAATACATGCAAATTCATATTAAGTTGCCCTCTAAAGATGTTCTTTTGACGAACCTGAATTATATTTATTTCTTCTTCTTATTTTTTACATATTAGTTCAAACAAAACGAAAAAAACAAAACCTTACACTTCCAACCTAAAGTCCTCTACGATTGAGTTGAAAAAGGGAATATCATGTTATAAGGATAAGGGAAGGAAAAACCTTCATTAGTAATGTAATATTATACTGAAGAAAAAAAGGAAAAGATGAAATCATATTAAGATTTTATGGCAAATCCAAAATTCAATTTATAGACAAAATTCCATTGCTAAAATTGTAACATCTGTTAAGAACAATATTGTCATTTGTTACATTATGCAAATCACTTCATGTTGTTACATACCTAATACCATTGCTTTGTTTAGGAACCTATTCTAGATTGCACCCTTCTTAGATTTCACTTTTAACTCAACTTTGTTTCTTATCCATTCAATATCAATTGGAATTCTTGTTGTTAATGGGCCCAACATGGACAAAATGATTCTTTCCAATCATGATCCACCTTGTTGGTCATCCTCACTCCTCAATCTCACTTGTTGATAGCCCATATTGATTAGCAAGGTTTTTAATCTAAATAAAACACCTGGTCAAAAGTAGCTAAAGCTAACAAGTTGAACTATACAAAGAAAAGAATTGAAAAGAAAGTAGATGCCAATTTTAAGGATAATATTTTATTTTATATAGAAATAATGTTCATAAAACTTAAAAATAAAAGAGTTTATTTTAAGTTCCCATGACTCACTCAAGCACTATCTTGTTTAATAAAGAAAATTCATGCAGATTCACATTAAGCTGCCTTTTAAAGAGGTCTTTTAACAAATCTAAATTATATTTACTTCTTCCTACTATTTTTTACATATCAATTCAAACAAAAGGAAAACCAAAACCTTACAATTTCAACCTAAAGACCTTCGTAATTGAGTCGAAAAAGGGAATATCATGTTTTGGGGATAAGGGAAGTGAAAACCTTCATTTGTCATGTTATATTATACCAAACACAAAAAGAAAAGATGAAGTCATATAAGATTTTATGGCAAAATCCAAAATTCAATTTATAGACAAAAGTCCACTGTTAAAATTGTACCTCCTGTTAAAAATGATACCGCCATCTGTTACATTATGCAAATCTCTTCATGTTGTTATGTACCAACTACCATTGCTTCATTTAGGAACTTATTCCAGATTGCACCCTTCTTAGATTTCGCTCTTAACTCAGCTTTGTTTCTTATCCATTCAAGATCAACTGGGATTTTGTTGTTAATGGGCTCAACATGGACATAATGATTCTTTCCAATTATGTTCCACCTTGCTGACCATTGCTGCTCCTCAATCTCACTTGTTGATAGCCCATACTCGTCAGCAAGGTTTTTAACCTAAATAAAATAGTTGGTCAAAAAATACTAAAGCCTTCGAGTTGAACCATTGAAAGAAAAGGATTGAAAAGAAAAGTAGATGCCAATTTCAAAGATTGTGGCAAATAAAGCACTTGCACAAGAAAAAAGCATTAACATTTTCATTTTTTAAATACATGTTGGATAATAATCACACGAAACAAACAACTTTACCTTGTCGTACATGACCTCCCAACATAAACATCAAGAATTACCTTGTACAAGTTCGTATTTTGAGTCTCAACCTCTACTAATTCTTGCTTATGCTAAATTTTTGTTACTTCTCCTTGTCGAGTGACGATTCCAACTCTACTTTCTTTACGTTTAGTATTGCCACAAGGTGTTTGCTAGTATCCCCACCCTTGGCTTTCTACATTATTATACTCTAGTATTAAAGTGTTTAAAAGGAATGAAATAAAACAAAAAAAAAAAAAATTGACATGCTAAATAACTCCAAAGTTTATGGCCAAAAAGAAAAAATGAAAAACTTATAAAAGTTTTTAGACATTGCTTGGCCATGAATACAATTCAATGGATATGCAACATATGCATTTAAAAAATTAGGCAAATAAGCATGACTTTTATATGGAAATCTATGAGCAGGTGATTTATAATGAACAATGCTAAAATGAACTAAAAAATGATACGTACTATGGGCTTTGGGCCATTGTTATTAATGACAATTTCTAAAATTTTTTCTTCTAGGCCAACATCAAACTCAGACCCTAAACCTCTGATAGGGTTTGTAACCTTTCCACAGCAAAAATACTGTTAGGCATATGAGCTTCCATAATCTTCAATTGAAGGGATGACTTGTGACTTTGGGTTGAGAACATTAACCTAACAACAAGACACACAAATTAAATAAAGAGCAAGATGAGGAAAAATAATGCAAAATGAGGCTAAAATGAAACCTACTTTACTGTTATAGCATCCATTGTAGCAGCCAAAAGATACAAGTATATCTTCATTGTTAAAGGAGCTTATAGCCTAACTCAAGCCTTACAAGGAGTGAACATCAGATATGACAGTTGAATAGTCTACCACTTTATCAAGAGGCTCATGTTAGTTTCTTTACAAGCTCAAAAGTTCTATCATTTAGTGGCACCATAACTAATTTATTAATAGTAATCCATAGTTATAGCAAGTAGGGCATTGTAAACAATCTTTAACATCATTAAGATGAGAAGAGGTCATTTTCTACAATATGAAAAGGTATTAACAAAAAATTTTCTACTTGGGAGAAGTATAGTTATAAACTATAAGCTAGCAAGCATCCCTATAGAGTACTTCATTGGCAAGTGGAATGCATCCTTGACATGATGTCGCAATGAACCACATAAGTGTAGACATGTTAAGTAGGGTTGGGCCAAAAAATCTGCAACCAAAAAAAAAAAAAATTGAAAACTAATGAAACTATGACCAATGGATAGGGTTTGACTAGGTTTTGGGTTTGTTTGATTAAAAACCAAACCAAATCAATTTAAGCCAGTTTAGGTTTTGGTTATTAAGTCTAAAAACCTAAGAACTTATGACTAAGGTTAGTATAGTCGAAAAATCTGGCCTAAGAACCTTTTATATAAATTTTTTAATGATTTCTAGACCTTTTTAAGGCTTTCTAACTACTTTTATCAAATTATTTATTTATTTGGCTAATTTTTAGTTTTTTTTTAATGATAGAAATTAATAAATAATAATGAGGGAATTCAAAAAATACTAAAAAATATAAAAATAATATTTTAATTAAAATCAAAACTGATTCGAATAGTTGCTCTAAAAAGTGTAATTGAAATCAATGAAACCTTTTTTTTTTTTTTTTTGGTTGATGATTTCTAAAATTTAAAACTTGAAATTTTAGTTAACTAGTAGTTGAGTTTTGGTTGTAATTGTTGCACCCATCCTTAGTGTTGAGAACAACAATTTATGATGCACCCACCAAAAACTAGTGGAAATATAAAAATTAAGGAGCATGTTAGATATATGAAGCCTGTTTTTCATCCAACCAATTTGGAAAGAAGATTTGTTCAGGTAAAAAGCTTACCATGTCCATAGGGTAAGTACTTTTTAGTTTGCTTACTTGTTTGAATCATTTGAAGAACAAAAGGAATATTTCCCCACATTTTTTTATTTGCAAGAAAGGGGTACACTTACAAATTTTAGAGAAATTATAGGAAGTAATTTTCATTTTATAGTTGTAAATACATAACAATTGAGGGAATGCAAATCACAAAAATGAAAACTTTTAAACAAAGCCAATGCCTGATGGTTTGACCGTCAAACCAATCAACTAAGACCTCAAATACTTTCATATGTAGTCTAGTTTATTACAACTATGCCTTTTAGTCATCTTATATGAATCTAACCCCGTTGCCCTAAAAAGGTTTCCTTCAACAAAATAAATAAACCAATAGGAGATCTTATCTCATCTATGACCTATTATTTTAAGTTTAAGCATTTTATATGTTCAATGCCAATTGAACTTTTTAACAAAAATCCAACATTGCATCCTAATTTAAATATTTGCATAAGTTTTCTTGAATTATATTCTAATCATCAAAAAATCTTGACATGATAGCCTGAATTGACAATCTCAATTTCAAAGACCAAAAGATTTTAAAATATCTAAACAACAAGCACATCTAAGGCCAAGATCAACAATCAAGAACTAAGTCCACCAACAATCTTACATTTGAATGAGAAAGTTGTAAGAAATATATGACTCTTATTGCCACCACCATCAACAATAAACCAATTCTCCCCAATTGTGACATTTGCATGCCCAGCCCTTGGAGTTGGGATTTCACCTTGTTGTGTGGGTCTTGACCATTCCATCTATAAAATGCATGTAAATGAAGAAGAGAGAACATTCGTTACATAACAAAAATAGTAACAGAAGTTATCTTACAAATTGTAAATTGAGAACATGCAAGTCATTGAAACAAGTAGCATGTGACCCTTCACAAAAAATAAGAAGGTAACACTCCAAATGTACAATAGCAGCATGATCAAATCTAGGTGGAGGCATCCCCCCTACATGAGAATAAAAGGTAAATGGATGTCAGTGATTAACTTATCTAACAAAAAAAAAAAAAGAAGAAAGATGGAAAGTAGTTACTTAAATTTTAAACTTCTGATTGTAGGCATGAATGAGAAAATAGTGGGCATGAAGATGGAATTGCCAGACACTATCTTACACAACATCATTTTCATCCCATATCATGGTCTCTAGGTCAAGTATATGTAGATCATTCAAAGTTCGCTTTGCATCTTGTCTCCCAAATATCACTAAAGCTGTTCCCACAAGGGTCACAAACTAACCTCTATGTGACACCTATGAGGTACCTATATCAAGAAAATGAGCTTTGAGAACATATTATAAAGTACCAAAAGATCAGAAAAGCTTCAAATTTCACCTAAATGATTGCCCATTCAAGAGATCAAAGTTGCAAAAGGAGTGTCTAAGGAGTGTCTAAGTGCTAGGTAGTTGCTAAGTGAGAACAACCGATACTTGATTAAGTGAGCCCATTTTTGCAACACTTTTAAACGCCAAGATATATTTTTAGGCCCAATACTAACATTTCTATTACTTTCTACAACACTGGTTTTGGTTCAAATAACCAATTACTATCATTGAACTAAGAAAGAAGAAAGCAAGCAAGTGTACTAATTCAAACTTTTTATTTCAAAAGTGTTAACTCCCCTCACCCTCATTTTTCCTTTCTTTTTTTTAGTTCGTTCAATTTATGATTCTAGTATACAAACAATCTCCAACTTAAAAGCACCTAACAATCAACATTATAGTAGCCAAATGACAACCAAAGATTTGGCTCATTGGAGAACATTATCCATTCTTCAAGGAGGACTAATCTCACTTGTTACCACTTTTTGATCTCTTGACTCAAATACTCCAAGAGGGGGGTGAATTGAAGTCCTCAAATTTTTTCTTCTTTTGCAACCACCAAATGAAAAACAAAGAAAGTAGAGCTTGCACGAGTGATTTTATAAAGGTTCAGTTTAGCCACTTGGCATCTCATCCTCTACCTTGGCTTTACTCACCAAAGATTTTCTCCACACTCTCCACTAGTGCTCAAGAGTAGATTAAAGGAGCTATCCAATCCTTTTACAATGTGTTTTTCACTCAAAACACTCCCTTTTACAAAGAACCCCAATCAACTTCACTTGGTTTCTCTCTTAAAGGCTTCACTCACTCTCAAGTATCTTTTCTTGGAGTTTCACTCACTCCTGAGATCACAAAGAAAGGGTAGAAAGGAAGATTACAAAGAATATGATCACTTAAAAGACTAATTTGTAAGTGTAAGCTAAAGCTGTTGAAAAGAGATAAAGACCGCATATCAAAAAAGAAAAGATGAAGTATGCATCTAAGGGTGTTCGTGATGTGGTTTGGTTTGAATTTTAATATTTTTTTAACCAAACCAATTTAATCGATTAGTAAAATTTTTAAACAAATTCAATCTACTATTATATTGTAACCAAACCAATCCAACTTAAATCAGATTGGTGTGGGTTGGTTGGATTAATCAATTTTTGACATTATTAAATTTATGAGATAATGTAAAAAAATTTAACATCAAGTAGAAAATATAACTATAAAACATGTTAACATTCAAACAAGTAGAAACATAATAAAAGGCGCAAATTATAAATAAGTTCTTATATTCCTTTATAATTGTAAAGATTGAACAGATTTGAAAATTTTTTTTGGCTACATCATCAGAGGCACCAAGGACAATAAAGGATGACTTTAAATTTTAAATACAGTGCAAGTAATTCTTAAAAGTTAAAACTATTTTTTACTTAATATACTAAATAATTCAATCTCATTTTCCAAATCTTGTTAATAGCGAATAAAATTTAATATGAATATCATTAGGATTGATTAGAAACATTCATAATTAAAATTTAAAACTTCTCAACTAAACATTCAAAAATAGTAGAATATTAAAACTAATTCTATTATATAGTTTTAAGACTTCTAAAATTATACTTCTTTAAAACTTAGTTAGGAGAATTAGAATATCATTTTAAGAACAAATTAGAAATATAGGGGGTCTAAGAATAGAGTTATAGACCAATTTTGAGAGGTAGAGTTGCAGGTGAATTAAAAATTTAGAATTTGAGTTAGAGTATATAATTAAGAAGGAAAAATAAATTAGAAAGTATGGGGATGCTCTATTTTTAGTTTTTAACTAAGTTAATGGAGTTATTATCTTGTACAAAAAAAAAAGAAAATTTAAAATATTACAAAAAAATATTATATTATTTAATTAAATTATTTTGTAATTGGATTTTATTTTGTAATCAAGTAATTCAAGCAATTTGATAGTAAAACTACAAACCAAACTAGTTATATCAGTTTTAAAATTTTATAATCTAAACCAATCTGATTTTGATTTTTAATTGGATTGGATTAGTTTCAGTCAAATCAATCGGATTGGATTGAATATGAACACTTGTATATGCATCTTAAAAAAATATATCCTAGATGAAAATTGCATCACAAGAGAGGAAGAGATGTGGATCACATCTTAAAGAAGGAAAAGACTACATCTTAGATGAAGACCACATCTATAGAGAAGTAGAGATGAAGACCAAATCTCAAGGAAGAAGATGAAGCTTTGGCATAAATTTTTGCGCATTGCATTCAGCTTAAACCCTTCAAATAAGACATTATCAAGATGAGATCTTTCCTATTATTCTTTTCCAAGTAACAGAGATAGTAATAAAACAGAGCATTCTTTTTCATTAAACTACAAGTACTTGATTCATTTTCCCTTTGAATATAGTTAGAACCCCTTTAATTCTATATTAGTTTGTCAAATTTCTAATCTCTTAACCTTATCTTGAATTTTAATTTTTGCTTATGAATTTGTACATTGATCAGTTGTTTATGTTTTAAATTCTTCCCTTTGTGTGCTTTCATTTATTTTATTTTCCTTTTATGCGGATTTCATACGGATCTTGTGAGTATCAAGTGATATGTACTGGTTTGATAATCTTCAAGTTCTCCATGTTGCTCTGACAAAAAAAAAATTATTTCTGTATAGTTGAAGTTGTCTGTACCTTTATGTAATGGTCCAAGTTATGCCCTTGTTATTTTAGCATATATATATTTTGTTCTTTATTAAATCATGTTATCAAGGTTCAGTTTGTTTAGTCTTGAAAGGGATTAATTAAGTCTTTTCTGAAAAAAAAAAAAATTGTTAATAATGGAATCAGGCAATGAAATTTTATTTGAATTATTAAGGAATTTGGTTGGCCGACGTGCATTTTTTTTCCTCATATTATTTATTTGCTAAGGTATTCATTTGGTAATGGTATGTTTAGTGTTGTCTCCATGAGCAAAATCATTCGTTTTAGTTTATTTACTATGTTGATTCATCTTAAATGGACACTAGATTGTCTTTAATTATTTAATTATCGGACAAGAGGCTCAATGCTTCCCTCCCTGTAAAAGCCTTAAATAGGAATGCGAAATTCAGTATTTCCTTCTGAATTAAGATAAGTTTGAATACTCTTTGAATAAATTGAAAATATCTCAGAGTTAAAGTATGTGGTGACCATATTTTATACTGAAGTTGTAAATTGTCTAACATCTTCCTTACGCTTAACCGACCTGCCAACTCTAGTCAATCTCTACACAAACTTAGGTGATCTATCCCATCTCATTTGGATATATGGTGACTCTATTCATTTGGGCATGTCAACAGATATATTAAAGATATGTGACCAATATTCATTCATGTCATATCTAAGAATTCTTAAATTCTTTACTAACTTATTTTGCAAATCTTTTCGTTTGCATAGTTACATTTCACAACTATATTCATAAACATGATTATAACATTATATCACGTTCTCTTCCATAAAGTGAATCAAACCAATGCTTGTAATCAATGATTTTTCATCAATTCATAATTTTATTAGCAACAAGAAAACATATTTACTTAGAATATACATGTTAAAATTACCTTCTCAAAATTGCCACTTTTAGAGCATATTTAAGGCATGAAAAGAAGAATATATCTTCTCTAATACATCTTCATTAATAATCATTTTGTCCACATAAAAATAATTCAAAATATTTACAAATTCATACTTAGATAATAAATGAATATGTTCACAACTAGCTTTTTGGAAGAATTGCATTTTTCTTTTAATGATCATCTTTCTTCCAAACAATTTCATAATTTCAATACATTATTATTCATCAAATATTTATCTCTTAGACTTTTTGAACTTCATAATAAAAAATATCATTTCATCGTTATCCTTCAAGAATCTTTTTTTTTTCTAAAATATTTTCTTTTTTAAAAGATACTTTATTCCCCTTCACAATTAAATCTTCAAAATTCATTGAAGGTAAATAAATTTTCACATTAAAAGTTTATGACAAATAGTTGAACTCTAATTTATCAAGGGCAATGAACTCAAGTTTATCAAGGGCAATGAACTCAAGGTTTTTTTTACAAGGGCAAAATAGAAAATAAATAAAAAAAAATTATTATAGCACAATAGACTATTCAAATTAGAAATTAGAAATTAGAAATTGAAAGACAATTTTGTCTCAAAATCTTACCTCAAAACTTTATCAACTTAGAATTTTATCTCAATTGGTTTATCACCTCAAATCTAATTTATGAATAGTAATTCATATGGGGATAAATCGTGCTGATAACATGAAAAAAAAAAATTATAAGAAGAAGCAAAATTAGAGAGGCAAAATGAAACAATATAAAAATATATTATATTTCTATTTTTTTTTCTTTATACAGTTGCAAGAGTACACGCCCTATATATAAGGATCAAGTGATAAGAGTTATAAGAAATAAACAACAACTAAATGAAAAGTTACAAAAATTAAACTTTAACTAACAGAGAGATTACAAGAAATTATGAGGTAACACACCACCACATAGAGGTAGTAAAAATTATACCATTATTTAATTTGTTAATATTATGAAAAGTGAAGAGGCAGGAAGATAAAGTAAAATACCTATAATAAATTAATTCATAAATTAATTCATAACACCTTTACTTATTTATTTATTTTCTTTCTTTTAAGCTTCTTGGTGGGGAACGACTTTATCGATTCCCTGAATTGCATTTTTTGCCTTGGAAAGCACGAACTTAGATGCCTCTACCTCTACGATGAGATGACAGAGAAAATGGAATGACATAACTTTTTTCTTAAACAAGTAGAATAGAGGTGAGGTTTTTTAATTTATTTTATTTTACTTCTTTTTTTAATTTCAAATAGAGCTGAGTTAAACAATATGCTTACCACTAACTTCAATTAGAAAGGCCAGCGTGGACAGTTACAATCACTTGTATTAACTTTGGGTAGCAAATATCAAGTAAACTAAACAGCCACTTTTTTTCTTGTTTCTTTTTACCCGGCGAACTTTAAAACACTATTAAAAACAAACTGAATACACACTGCACTTGCCACTTGTTAGGCACAATAAAATAGTTAACAGAATAAAAATTTTATTGATGCAGCAGTCTCCATCACAGAAACTAAACAATAATATTAACACGACTTCTTTCATTTCCCCTTGCCAAGCATAATTTTCAAAATATATATAAATCATGCACCAAGTGAGTCATCAACATTCCATCCAATCAGACAAATGTTGTATAAGCAAATCGCAAATGAAAAATGAATTAAAACTAGCATAACGTACGCATTGCAACATAAAATTATTGGGAGGGCCAACATATGAATCCTCAGGATAAAGGTTTTATTCTCCTGTAGTCGCAGAAATATTACAAAAAGAGAAGTTCAGGAAAATATGGAAAAACAAATCCTAACTTACCTCTTACCAATGCTCAATCCTAGAATAATCAGATAATGTACAAACAAGAAGCTTCATGATGAAACTATATTGCAAACCCACTGCCGCAAGTATTATCTTTGATGTTTCCAAGACAAAAGAGATGAGTGCCTGCAAGAGAAATTATAATGTTCGGCACTGATACAACATAATCCACTGAAATCATACTCAGAATCGTTTGATAAAATAAATGGCGTGCCAAAATAAACAAATCACTCTAGTGCCTTTCACAACATCATGTCATAAATTCAAGGAATTTCATTTCGACCCATGAACAAAATTTAAAACTAAAAACCTAACAACATTGACTTAAAACTTAACCAATATATACAAAGAGAGAGCATAAAGCAAGCAACATATGGAGGTTTCTATCAACAAAAAAATTTAGTCAAATCCCTTCAGGGCAAATGAATCTAGCATGCAAGTATAAAACCTAACATTGATTCAAAAGTTAACCAATATACACAGACAAAGAGAGAAAGTACAAAGTGTGAGCAAAATATTGAGGTTTATATGAACGATGAAATTTAGTTGAATCCTGTCAGAGCAAATATATCTAGCATGCAGTAGATTTTACCTATAAGACATATTCAGTGCTGTAGTCAAGATTAAAAAGCATGTTCCTCCTGTTCTCAGTTCCCATTCGAATCTGGAACTTCTTAGCCAGGGACTCAACTTTGTCATCACTCTCATAGTCCATCTCTCGGATACACCGTCTCCTGACCTTTTTCAGCATCTCTTTGGAAGGCTGAAATCCAGCATTGAGCTGCCAAACATGAGTGTTCTAGACTGATTAGTTATTATTGACACAAACTAAGAGAAGAGAGAAGGAGGGGTGGGGGTTCTCAAAAATCAGCAAATGAAAGAAGTTACCATATCATCAATTACAGAGATTGCGGCTTTGGGTTGCCGGTTGATAAGATGAGTGTCAACAAGCAAAGAATAAGACATAGCATTTGGTTGAACACCCACACTCAATAGGTGTTCAAACACTCTTGAAGCTTCAAATGTCTGCCATGAGAGAACTGAATTTTCAATACAAGACTTACTACACTACACATAATATAATAAAAAAAAAAACTCATACAATTTTCATGGTACACTTTATACATGTGATAAACATTTACATAAAAAAAAAGTCTTATTCAAGCAAGAAGGGAGTGTCTTTTCATTTTATATATGTGCCTTATCCAAGTATTTTTTACTGTTTGAGAAAACCATGTACCCATAAAAGAATCCATGGACATAAAACCTACATGCATTACAATAAAAAAGGTTCTGTGAAAGTAAAAACAAGCTTAACATGGCATACGTATCACATCCATTACTAAGCTTAACAAGCATTCAAGTGAATGCATGTCAAAAAGAGAAAAGCAATACCGTATACCTTCTTGATCTTTCCAAAGGCATACATTAGAGCATTGTATGAATGAATATTAGGAGTCAATCCAAAAGAACTTATAGCCTCAAATGTTTGGTATGCACGGTCAAGATCCCATGTATTTGCACAACCTAAAATTATACAATTCAGAGCAGCGACAGACTTGTAAGGTGGATTTGCATGGCTCAATTGCTCAAGTTGAAAATATACCTGGAATAATGTTTTCAGATCACAAGATCAGCGACAAGCTGCAGGTGTAAACAGAATAAATAATACATGCTAGCCGTACAGTGTAACATGATAAGCATGTTGAGGGGCAGATGAGAACAAGATACGAGGTTTTAAGAATTTCTAATGACTACTGAGTGATGATAATAATTTGACTAGGTAAGAAAACGAACACCGATTCTACTGATACTGTTTTTTTTTTTTTTCCCTGTAATTTTTGAAAAAAACCTGTAATCATTGTTTCAAAAAAAAAAGAAAAAAAAAAGGAGAGAA
>BPVZ01000014.1:2621383-2632559 GCA_020521535.1 Rubroshorea leprosula
AGAACCAGAGGTCAAAACGGTTTGACCTCCGGGTCGGTTTTCAAAACATTGGTACACTTCCTACCGTACCATATTTGTCAAGTTTATAAAACAAGGTATTTAGGTTTTGTGAAAGTGACACTTTAGTCCCAAAAGAATATGCTTACTCAAGGAATACTCTATAGAGATAGATAGATAAGAATATGCAATGTAATTGAGCATATAACTTAGCTTGGAGAAAGAAATCTAACAAGAGTAGAGCACGAAGCTTTTAAGAGTAAAATCTAGAAGCACGAGGGTAAGAACTCTCAACTAACAAATAAGATTAAAGAGAACAAAAAATAAATATACTTAGAAATAGTTTAATACACTTCTCTCTATAGGAATAAGATTACTAATACACAAGGTTGGATTAATTAGTATTTACTCAACACTTTTTGGGTAGTAACAAGGTTAGTATAGAAGACATAAAGAATACTGGTAAAATTCTAAATATAGAAATTATTAATAAAAGTACCTTAAGAAAAAAAAAAAAGGGTAAAGAAAACCCATTCTTAAGAATTTAAATCTTATTAAGAAGAAAAAGTATCGTAGTATAGGAAATGTAAGAAACTTTAAAAATCTTAGCAAACTCAAAGAAGCCGTATGAACCATAAGAAATTCAAGAATTCTAATATTTAGAGTCAAAGAAATACAAATCAAAATAGAAAAAAGATTCTTAAAAGAAGAAAATGTCATGATATTATATAATTTATATAAATAATTTACCTAAACCAGAGAAGAATTGGAAAATCTAAAAATGAATATAGATGGAAGGAACACAGCCAAAGTAGAAGCTAATGATAATAATGAAGATAAGCAATTACCAAATATAACTCCTTTAGAATTCCCAGTACAACCTAAAATAGAATTAAGTGTGGCTTAATGGTCATGAAGAAATAGAACTCCTAGATATGAAATCAATGAGAACTATATAGAGAAGGATCAAAAGCTAAAGAACCAATCAAAATTTGAAACACCAGTTTGAGTAAAAAAATAAATGATTAGCACTAATGGTATGTGGTTAAATATAGATTGAATTAATAGTTGATAATACATAAAGGATTTATTTTTAATAAATTGCATGTAACATATGAATATAAAAGATTAAATAAATAACAACCAATCCTTTCTAAATATTTGTGGACAGGCTTTGGCCAAAGCCTAAAGAATTGGGCCTTGTTAGCCCAATTTAGGGTTTTGGCTTATTGTCCCAACACTACTCCCCTTTTGGGAAAATGGTTTTTTCCCTTCTCAATTTATGTATGAGGCAATCAAGTAATTTTAACAAGCAATATATTCTTAACGACAACAAATGACATGTTAGCAACTAGCGGGTGGTGATTATAGTAAAGTTGTCAATCTTAGTATGTATTGGCCAGTATAGCTAATACATATCCGTTTTGGCCTAAAATTGGTACATTACACCTCTAATATTGTACCAGTGCCAATAGTAAATATACT
Organism: Rubroshorea leprosula; assembly: GCA_020521535.1. Lineage (NCBI taxonomy): Eukaryota > Viridiplantae > Streptophyta > Magnoliopsida > Malvales > Dipterocarpaceae > Rubroshorea > Rubroshorea leprosula. Next base: position 2,622,866 of record BPVZ01000014.1, read on the forward strand.
GGTTGAAAAGTACCATATTGACCTATATTTAGTGTATTAGCTTGTATTAAACTCTTTGGCCATTTAGTGTCTTTGCCATTTTCATGCAAAGAAAAAAAAAATTATGAAAGGATTGAGGCTTTTTGAGGACATACATAAGTTCTCTGAGATATTTGATTTTGATAAATTTTGAGCTTGTATCAAAATGATGTAAAAATACAAAATGGTAAAACTAATGTCAAACAAGTAATAACATGAGGGGGATGGATGAGGACACAACCATATTGGTTCACCTGTGTCTTGGCTATTTAATCTAGATATTGGACTCATAATCAAAAGAGATAAAAGACCAAAGATGGTGATGATGGAGGCAAGGAAGAAAAATGGCCAATGAGTTAGAGTATGCCTTATGAGTTAACTATGTTGGCAAGACAATCATATGTGCTTGTGATTATGTTCATTATATTTATGGCACTTTTTATTGAACATTAACTATTATTCTTTTGCATACGTTAAATATAGATAAAATCCTTAGAATATTTGCTACATCAAAAGATAATAATAGCTATTGTTGTTAGTAAGAACCATATAATGTGATAATAACATTTTTAAATTGGCCATTAGTCATATGTCATTGATATGAGATATCAATGATGCAAAGACTATCATATGTGATACTTTGCAAGATGTTAAAACTTCTTCTCATGAAGTCATGTATCACATGTGAATAAGTCAAAGTACGTGAGTGCATGGGATTGACCCACCATGAGAACACCACATGCACATATCATTAGTAACTTCTCAACTATAACGTAAGTGATCTTTTGACTTAAAATTATTATTACTGTATGCAATAACTCATGTTCTTTGATATTGTCAAAAATTGCTATTACAAGAGGTTTCAAGTATTATAGTTATTGATTGCATCACGAATTGCATAAGAGTAATGAATGAGTTAATGAGAGAAGTTATCTCTAGGCCCTTTGATTAAGATGAGAATAGTTAAAGTCTATGGTCATAGAAGGAATTAAAGGTTCATTGCCATAGAAGGAATGAAAGGTTCATTCATTTAGTTAGTCTATCTTGAGAATCAAAGAAAAAAGATCAATTTTTAAGGATGATAACTCATAGCATGCATCTTACTTGAAGGAGACATTCAATGATAAAGGAATTAAATATACATAAGTCATAGGAAAGTTTGTCAAAGCCATCAACTTTTTTATCACTTTGGTGGCCATGATGTGTTGCCAGATATTGCTTTTGGTCTATGAATGTTTCTCATTGCCCTAGGAGGTTGTATAATATGTTATGAGGATTAAGATTTCTGTAAATTTAAGTGTATGGATATGGATTAATTTATATGAAAATATTATTTTCATAAGAGAAATAAATCAATTAAGTTCTAGATTAAATTAGAAGAGAGAATTAATTTAATTAATTTAAGATTGGATTTGTTTGAAATTAATGACAAGAAAATCTAAAAGTGGTAATTAAGTCCTTAGAGGACTTATAGGCCAAACTCTAGCCCATATTAAACTAGGGTTGGGTGGCACATAAAGCAATGAAGCCCTAGTCCAATTCCTAACCCAATACGGATAGGGATATGTGGCAAAAGGAAAAAAAAAATAAGGAAGGAAAGTCTTCTTCCAATTTTTGTACTTTGACTTAAAGACTAAGTTTGGCAATTCTAACTACATTAGAATACCAAGTTTTCTATTCCCTCTTAATATAAATAGGTGACTAAAACATGAGAACCCTAATTTTCTCTCATAGAGATTTGGGCCACTAAATATTCTCTACTAAGTAAAAGATCCAACTAGATTATCAATCGCTAATAGCATTGAAATATAGTTTTCTTCTAATCCAAACCATAAGTGTGGAGTATCGCTAAAGGATTTCTACCCTTGGACTCTAGGTTTTGTACAAAAGTTGCAAATTAGAGCTATGCATCTTAGAAGCACACTTCTTAGAGGTATTGATTCTAACTTTCCTTAATTGTCAACGGATTAATATGATTGTTAGGTGGATTGAAAGGGATTGAAATTTTAAATTTGTATTGCTTTCATTGTGCCCTCTTAAACCCAACATGGTAATGAATTGATGATGGAGGTGAAGATGAGAAATGAATGGTGATGATGGAAGTGAGATGAGAAATGGATGGTGAAAGGCCATGAAAGCAATGAAGTATTTTTATTGGTTTTTCTAGGATGGCTAGAAAAGGAAAGAAACTAAGGTTTTTAATTTTGTGTGTGTTTTCCAATTTGTTTGCAAACAAATGCGCATTTTGATAAAAATGTCCCAACTTTTTATTTTATACCATTTTTGTTTTATCTTAAAAACTCTTTTTCCTCTATTTTATTGGCATATTAAATGTGTCTATTTATTTAATATATATATATATATATGTAACAACCAATTTAGATTGATATACAATATTTTAGTACTTAGTAGGTATTATTCCAGTAAAAAACCACTACACATGTTGGTATGAGATTAATAACTTTGAGTCAAAGCATCTATTGGTGGAGCACAGTTGTTGCTCCAATAGGTGAGGCATATATGGCCTATATTGTGATTATAACATGTCTCGATAATATAAAATGAATAAATGCACGAATAAATTCAGGTTTGCTACTAAGTTGCAAGCAAGCTAAAGCTTGACATCTTGTATCAAGCAAAGGACATAAAAGATAGAGCTACTAAAAAGGTGAGCTCTTAGCGAACATGATCAAATGTTTGCCAAACATCTTAAGTGCTATATCTATTATGGAGAGAGAAGGAAAGTGCCATCAAATCCTTTGGAAAATTTTTTCCATTGCAATAGATTCTAATTGTAACAAATTCTTTAATCTTAATAATGAAACTAACTTAATTAAAATTCTAAATATATATATGTATATGTATATGTATATGTTTGCAAGATATTTAAAGAGTTCTTGAAGTTCAAAATTCAAATTATATTAGAATATTCTAAGAATGTTCCTTATCTCCTACTAAAAGGACACTTAACATTGAGGGAATGTGGTGCCTTAATGTCCACTATTTCAACTGTAAAGAGACAAAATGATGGTAGGTAGTTAAGAGCTTGCTAAGTGAGGTCTGAAATTTGTGTGTCATATGGTTCAATTGACACCGTTGGATGAGAGAGATCTAGGCCATTCAAAACCCTATAAGTAAGGGGAAATTTTTGGAAATTTATTTTGCTTCCTTTGCATTTGTTTAATGCAAAAGACTTTTAAAGCTTTTAGCTGAACATTTTCCAAATTCTTCCATTTTCCTTGAACATTTTTTAAGAAAATTAACAAGTTAGTAATGGTTTCTTTTGTGCACATTTCTTATGAATCTTTTTTTCTTCTTCTTTGTCATGAATCATCCCCAGAAGTTATGGGTGAGACCTTTAGTTCTAGGGCTAGTATAACACACCTCCCTAGGCACTTTTAGTCCTGGAAGAGTTTGGAAATAAGATTTATAGTAAAGAATTGCAGCAGAAGTAAAAACACTTTTGATATAAAATGTTTCTTCAAAAGAAAGGCTATATTCAGAAAATCAATTTACATTTTAAAAAAAGAAGATTATAGATACCTGTAAAGGAAAATTGCTCTAACAAAAAAAATATCAATATATATATTGAAAAAAATGTCAAAATATTCAAAGTTATAAAATAAGCTAAGCTGAACTCATTTATAATTAATTTAAAATTTTTATATATAAAGGTAATTTGCACAAAAATTTTATGAGGCAAATTCTTCTCCAAAGCTTTTCAAAAGAACAAAAACTGAGTCATTGTTTTGGTAACACATCGATCTGCCTTCCTATCAAAACACGAGTCCCTAGCTTGTACATACAATGAGCATACGAGTCCCGTGCCAAAAGCTCTCAAACCGAGAGGCTGCTAGCTCGATCTACTAATCTAAAATGGGGGGGGGGAGAATTTTATGAGCTAAAAGTCGGGTAAGTAATAAGTTTAAGCTATAAACTTGGGTCCTAAGACCTCTAAACCTACACACACAAAGAGTATGAGATACAACGGAACCAAATCACATAATATTATAATTCTCACTATTTAAATAATAACTTAATATCTCAAATCATAATCACACACGTCAAGGAATAATCAATGACATTTAAATTAAGTTCATATACTAAAATCATATGCTCACAAATACGATGTCATAAGCGCAATGCATAAATCGAAAATCACACAATACCATGCAGTCCATTGATGTGTATTAGCAACACTGTACCGAAGCTAATCACGGTACTAACCCTACTGTGCAGAGGTCTACTAATTACCCTGAAGGGTCCACTGAATACCCCAAGCTTTAAGTTTAGATCCACTTACTCTATAGCCACAAGCACATACACATGTCAAACAAGTTTAGAACATGTCCAAAATAATATTAGAATATTATCCCATTTAATGTTCCCATTAATCAATCGCATGAACAATTCAAGTTCATGCTAATATCCACATACACAACTCACATATTCCATAAAACTTCATATTGAAAGAAATTAAAGTACACTGCATGAATAGTAATTAGTGCGTGAACAATAATCTATAAATAGTAATCCGTGAGACAGTTCTAGCAAGGTCCTTTAATCCATAAAATTCACACTCAATCAAACATTAAAAAAAAAAAAAGGAATAATTCACTGTTCTTCTCATACAATCCCAAAATTGGACATATTTCTAATAAATTTTTAATGCCCAAAGATCTACTAAACTAAAGTTTTGGGTCAAATTCCACTAATTTAAACTACCCAAAAAACTCTAACCAAAATTTATAACCAAAACTCATACTTATTTGAAAAAGCACCTTAACCTTAGTTGGAGAAAGAAGGAAGAAAGATGCAGGTGGAAGAGGAAGGCACAGCAAAAAAAATGGGGGCTTTTGGGAGCCTTCTAGAGGCTTATCCAAGTCCCACTGGCAAGGAAAAAAAATTTGGTTGGTATAATGCCATGTGGTAAGAAAAATTAGAATAATTGAGTTAAGGCCATTCAACTCCTACTAAGTTCTACTTAAAACCCCCAAACTTTAAATTCAATCAATTTAATCCATAAAATATAAACTAAAGGACTCTAATTTTTAAATTATTCACTAAGGTATGTGGGGTGTTACAACTAGTGTTCCTTTGGTTGTGAACCTTTAACAATGTTTCCTCCAAACACCGTTCCCTTGATCATCAAATCCCTCGTTGTGTTGCCACCTATTGAGCCTTAAGAGGGAAAAGAGTTAAGGGAAGAGATGGGTGGTGATGGAATGGAGACTAGTTATGAACCAACCCATGTAGTTTTTAATGAGATGAATAATGTTCAAGGAGTAAGGCCTTTTAAAGAGAGTGACTAAGGGGTATTGGTGCAATATATGTACAATTGTCCATGCACTACATAAGTGATTTATCCTAATGTGCACATAACACCTGTGAGGCTCCAATTGGAAACACCTTGAGTCCTATCAATATCAAGCTGTCTTTTAAGGCTTCAAAAATGAAGGAGGATGTGTAGCTTAATGAGTTAGTACTAAAGCATTAGATTCAACTCACTGTCTTGATGTGAGTAACAAGGGAAGATAAGTGAGCATGTACTTCTATAAAGGATGGATGGTTCCTTATGTATAAATAATATTTGGCCATAGGATTAAGGTTTCCTCTCCCAGAATTCATGTGTAACGCACTTGAGGATTTTAAAACATCAAATGTGGTCAAGTTCTTGATTGGCTTTATAGTTCTTGTTACATAGAATGGGGTGGAAGTATCAATGAAAGTTTTCCAATTTTTTTGCAAGGCCTTAGTAAAGAGGAAAAGTAGTTATTACCTCCATTTTAAAATCAAGAGAAACCAAATAGGATTGATGTATGGTCTTTTAAGAAAGGTACACAACTAGAAGAACCTTTGTGAAAGATGAGAGCTTAAGCGACAAAGATAGTGCAAATACATTCTCTAAGGAAGAAATCGCACATAAAGATAAATTGAAAGCCATTGGCCAATATGACTTAAATGATACTTTTACACCTGAGTTATGCATGCCTTTAGGTTATTTAACATACACAGTGGTGCATAGCCTAAACATTTTGTTGAGTCTAGGGCTCAGCCAAAAGGTGTGGCCTTTAATCAAGAATAAGCTAAAGGTTAACATTGGCTAAAACTTATGCTTTCTCATTTATAGGTGAAAAAATGGAATTATCCTTCCATTCCCTTTCCCTAATTCCCTTCAACACAAACATAGGGTTAATGACATGTAAAAGTTGTATGAAAAAAGTTATACAAAAAAATTATTTTTAGACCATTACCCTTTTATCAACCATAGGATAAAAAGTATGTACATGTTATTAGTGTAGTAAATTAAGTTAAATATTTTATTTTTTATATAAATTATAAAAATATAATTACTAAGCCTTAATATTATGCCAAACATGTTGAAAAAACTTTTTAGAAAAAAGGTGAAAAGGGCAAATCAACCCTTGTATTTAATGACTGGTGGCATATCAACCCCCCAACCTATTTCAATGGCAATCAAGCCTTTCAACTTGCCTACAAGACAAACAAAGTAACATTAGATATGGACCTATTAGAAACCCTATGTACAAAACCTATTTTTCTTGGAAGCAAAACAAGGAGAAGCCACAAGAGAGCTATATGAAATGATACATATTTTTTGGTTGTAAGTCTTTTCTCCTTTTCAGGTCATATAATATTCTAAATTTTGGGTTCACTTCTTTCTACTTTATTAAGTGTAGCATTATTTATCAAACTTTGATGTGCCTTTACAATCTATCAATGTTATGAACTATTTATTACCAGTCGAGGTGGATGAAGAACATAAGGAGTTGGCTTTAGTGATTATTGATTTCATGAGGCAATATACTAGAGACAAGCACTTGGAGACTTGGGTTAAGGCATCCGGGATACTTGGTGGGCCAAAGAATGCTTCCCCAACAATTATTTCCCCAAAATAATACAAGAAAAGGTTTTGTAAGGCTATGGCCACTTACTTTCTTACAGTACCTGATCAAATGAACTTTGTAAGCTGTACCATTACATTCTTGTATTCTTTAATACAACAAATCTATTTATCCCAAGTATATTGCCTAATGAAATCAATATTCCCTAAAAATTAATGTAAGGACCAATTAAAATCCATTTTTCATAAGCAGGTTGACTAAAAGCATGTTTAGGTTAGCTTGTAAGAGCTTTAGCTTTTTGATACTATTCATATTTTATAAGTTTAAATTTTCCTCTTAAAAACTTACATTTTTCAACTTCTTTTTAATCTTAAAAAGACCTTAAACAGTAAATTTTGAAATGTTTTAAATTTGTACTTTTTATAAACTTCCTTTTTACTCACTTCTTACTCGTTTTTTTTTTAATTTTTAAAAGTAACTTTTAAATTTTCCTTCTAATAAAAATTTAAACTTATCACTCATAAATAATACAAAAAAAGTAAAAGCTCTTACTAGCTAACCCAAACATGCTCTAAATAACAAAGAGGAAAGTTGAGAGCTAAAAAAGACAAGGTAACCAAAAGCATAAACATAATCAACAAACTTTCCCAAAAGGTTATGAAAAATATAAAGACACTCAATTAAGCTACATCAAATACTCATCACACTTACAAAGACATCAAAGTCGTCACCCTTTCGTGTCAATAATAAAACTAGATTGTTTTCTCATACCTAAATCATATTTCCTTACTCCATAGTAGATTGTCCATACCAATATTCTAGAGAGAGAAGCAGTTTGACAAAGAAAACAAGACTTGGACTTTTTAGAACGAAAAAAATGGGTGTGTTGAGTTCGATTATATAAAAGAAAAACAATAGAACTTGTAGGTGTCTGGTTTTATTAAGGCCGCCAACTTGTTGATTAGTTGTAAATTAGCTCTTTTTTAATAGATGAGCTTAGCAAATCGTTAATTTCCATGATTGTTGCTTAAATGGCATTTTTCTAGGTCCAAATAATAACATGGATGCTTAGATGACATTTTGTAAATGGATCTTTTTTTACATGTCAAACATTTTTATTAAATAACATATCAATGTAACTTCTTCTTTTTTTTCTCATGAATTTAACTTAGATGTTACTACATATTAATTAATTAATAAAAATGAAAAGTCGTCTTCTAATCTTCTTCCCCGATTAAACAATTCTAAGAAACATATATTAAAAATAAAAATAAAAATTAGTTAGATAACCATAATTGGTTACTTTGCTCTCTCTTTCTTTCTTTTTTTTCTTTTTTTCTTTTTTTTTTATTGAAGACCACCTTAACAAGATCCTCCTTCACTTACCATGCCACTAACCCTTCTCTACATCTTAACCAAACTCAAGACAATGACAAAGCAAACGTGAGTAACAACCAACTATGTTTGTCGAGTAGTGATCCTAAATCTAGAAACCTGATCTTCCATAAATAATCTCTTAGGGCTCATCCTCTTCCATAAGCGTAAAGATGCAATTTCTTTTTCCTAGAATGAGATGATGAAGTTGCCAAGAGTGGGAGAAAGAGAACTTGATGATGGTAGTAGAGAAGCTGTACAAAATCCTCAATGGTTAAATCTATGAAAGAGATCAAAAAGGATTTCATGGAGATTTTAGGACCTAGGCCTTCCGTCGTCCAAAGAATCAGTCAAGGTTTGTGTAGAAACTATTAGATGTGAGTTCAAATTCATAGAAATTGTTAAGTTTTTGACGTGTTTCTTTTTGTTTGGAATAGATGTATTTAAGATCTAGGTTAATTTTGCTTTTTTTTTAGTTGATGATTTGGATAGAAAGGGGAAAGAGGAAAAGAAACAAATAAGAAAAGAAGATATTCTTGTTAACTTGTAAATAAATCAATTAAATTTGTAGAATGTTGAAAAATCCGTGTAGACATTCTAGAAAAAATGTAGAGCCAATTTAGCAGTAGAATAAAAAGAATACGAGAATTTCTAACCTACACCCTAAAAGTACTGGTTAAGAGTGCATTTCTTGTATTACTTTGTAATTAATTTGTATTAGAATATTAAAAAGTAATTTTAATTTTATCAACTAATTTAATTAAAAATATGCATGTGACATTGGTGACAAAAATAAAACCAACCATTGTGATTTTTTATAGAAATAAATGTAAGAATGTGTAACTAATGCATTATTAACCGGAAGAACACACAAACAATTAATTTTAATGATTTATTGAGATTATTCATTAAAAAAAGAAGCTAATTTGACCAAGGGCACATGTTAAATAAACCTAAAAAACATACAAAAGTTAGTTTTAATGATTTGCTGAGGTCATCCATTAAAAAAGGGCTAATTGACACCGATCAATATGTTGGAGGCTTTGGTTGCCACTGACATAGGTTCAAGGGCTGACATGCCACCAATCCTTAAGTACAAGGGTTGATTTGCCCTTTTTGCCTAAAAATAACCAATAAAAGAGATAGAATAGACGAACACCTCATAGTGACAACACAAACGCACAGACAAAAAGGTCGCACCAACCTCAACCAGGTTGGTTAAATTTTGATCATCCACATGGGTTTACGACCGTTGAAGCACACGCACGACAGGGAAGTACACGACAAAAGCTTTTAGCTTGCTCAATTTCCCATAACACTCTATCCCATTCTCTACCATAGTTTTATTAAATAATATTTTTTATTTTTTTAAATAAAAATATAAAATTTTATTTTATAATTTAAATTGTATTAAATTATAAAAAATTATAAAATAA
>BPVZ01000014.1:2672601-2683699 GCA_020521535.1 Rubroshorea leprosula
TTATTTTTATTTTTTAATTAAGTTAATAGAGTTATTATCTTGTAAAATAAAATAAAATTTAAATATTACAAAAAATATATTATATTATTTAATTAAATTATCTTATAATTAGATTTTATTTTGTAATCGATTAATTTAGATGGTTTGAAAGTAAAACCATAAACTAAATTACTTATCTGTTTTAATTTTATAATTCAAATCAATCTAATTTTATATTAATTTAAATTAATTTTTAATTAAATTAAATCAATTTAAATTGAATCAATCAAATTGTATCGGATATGAAGAGGATAGTAACTCGCATCGCATCCAGAAGAATCTGCTTCTAGGATTCCAGCTAAGCAGTGGACAATTTGTCAAAAATGAAAGATTCCACGCCGCAACTTCTGTCCTTTTTTCCTTGCTCCTTCCTCCTCCCTCCTCCTTCTTGCCCTCTTTATTTTCAATACCAAAACTCTCTGCATTCAATACAGTACAGTGCTTTGTGATGACGATGTTTAAATACTGAGGTCTTCAAATTTGTTTCTTTCAAAAATATCTGAGCCGTTGGTAATCAGTTACTATTTCTCTGCATCCCCCTTCGTCTCCTTGTTTTTTGGGCGTGCCTTTTTCCTTGTTCCTTTTTCCCTTTTGGTTTTCTGGTCCTTTTCCTTTTTGCTTTTAGTTTTCAATATGGTGAGCAATTGAAAAGCTTTGACTTTGAATGTTTATGTTTCTATGGGTTTTTTCTTTTTTTTTTTTAATCTTTCTAATGTTATACGATCTTGATTGACCTATGAAGGCAAAGAATTGGAACTATGAATTCAATATTTTTTTCACACTCTAAGGGATTCTTTGGTTTTGGACAATCTTCACACAGAACAGCAACTGCAGCTGCAATTCAGCTTATAATCATTGATATGATTACTTTTTTTTTTTTGCAGGATTTTTCAGGTATTCCATTCTTGATTAAGGTATCAGCTGAGGGTATATTAGCCTGCAATTTGAAAATGTATATGGTTGAGAGCAAAGGCGGTGCCATAGTATGCATGCTGCTAGCTCTCTTTTTCTTGGGGACATGGCCTGCCCTTATGACTCTCTTAGAAAGACGTGGTCGTCTTCCTCAGCACACTTACCTTGATTATACCATCACAAATCTCTTGGCTGCTGTAATTATAGCTCTAACTTTTGGTGAGATTGGCTCAGAAAGGCCAAATTTTAGTAATCAAATATCTCAGGTGAGTTTCCTTTTATATAAGGATACAACTCAGCCTATGAATAGATTGTCTCTCAATTCCAAGTAAAAGGGAGTGAAATTCCTTTGTTCTCTTCAAAATTGTTTTAATGAGTTATGTTAATTGCTTAGGTGATGTGCTCTTAACGAAATGATTGCAGATGGGCCGAAGACAAAAAGTTTATGTCAATAATAGTAAATCTTTTCAAATAGAGAGGGGGAGGAGTTGTAATGAATTTTCCTTCAATTCCGTGTAATCTGAATTTTTTTTTTCTCCTTTAAGTTGTCTCTTTTGGTAAGCAAGTAAGGTGCATAGATATCTATTTAGCACTATTTTACCATGATATCTAGTTTGCACTACTAACTGGCCATATGTTATATGCATAATAACCTGGCTATTGGATTATTATAACCTTGTGTAAGATATTTTTATGCAATGACTCTTAGGTTTTTTTTTTTTTCCTTTTTGATTGGCCCAAGGACTGTTAGCTTGGATAGAAGAAGTAAGTTAATTTTATCTATCAGTCTGCCATTTTTTTCTTCCTGTTTAATTTAACATTTACCGGTATTTGAGATAGTGTGCCAATCAAGCATTGATACCATTCTTATTTTACGTACCTTCATTGGGCATCAGTTACCAGTTTTGCTTATCTTCAGAAGTTATTGATGTATAGACATGATTATTCTATTTGAAAAGGTATAATATTACTCAAAGCTGGTTATTGATGCAGTTGCAGGAGAATTGGCCCTCAGTTTTGTTTGCGATGGCTGGTGGGGTAGTTCTCAGCCTTGGGAATTTATTGACGCAGTATGCTTGGGCTTTTGTTGGCTTGTCGGTTACAGAAGTTATAACTGCAAGCATTACCGTTGTTATTGGTCTGTTTCATATGCACAAGTCTTCTGCATGATAAAAGAAAATGATATTTTTGGGATTTATTTTTAGTATACTGAATATCTTAACTATATCTACATTGCTTTGATTGAACAGGCACAACCTTGAATTACTTCTTAGATGACAAAATAAATAGGGCAGACATCCTTTTCCCTGGTGTTGGTTGCTTCTTTATAGCTGTTTGTCTTGGATCAGCTGTCCACTCATCCAATGCAGCAGACAACAAAGCAAAGCTAAACAAACTTGAAAAGTATGCATGCCTCAGTCTTCTAAATGGATAGCAAAATGTGTCATATGTGATATGACTATTTTTCCCAAAATCATTTGCTCGATCTTGTATCTAGTTGATCAATCATATTTCTATCCTTCTCTGATTCTCTTCCATTTTCTTTCTCTGTTTATAATGTCAAAATCATTTTATTTTGTTTGCATGTCTTAAATAACCACAGTTGTATTGTTAGATTAGGTTAAGTAACCAGAATCTGTAATTGTTATCACTACTTGCACTTATATTTTATGAAACAATGCCCTAAATATAAGAGAACTATAGGAGCCAATGTAGGACAGGACAGTAAAATATTTCTGTGCTGTAAAGGCATTTCAATTGGCTTCTGTTGCTGCAGAGATGCTAATTAGCTTTTCTGTGTCCGCATTTGGATAAATTGATTAACTAACCTTTGTCCGTTATAATTTTTGTGTAAAGAAGAGTGGATAAATTGTTTCAGACTCTATAGTCCAGATGTATTGCAGTAGGAAATAAAAATAACTGCATTTGATAACGTTTAACTCATTTGCTCTTTTCTTTTCAGGGCTGGAGATTTCTCCACATCCAAAGAAGCAATTCCAAACAGGGGTATGAAGCTATAATAACTCATCTTTCTTGGCTCACTTCATTTTCTAAGAATCCTTGGTTACTAAGCTTTGATTAACAGATCCAGAGAATGAGAATGTTGCAGTAGAGAAGACAAAAGCTGGAACTGCTGACTTTCTTATAGAACTTGAAAACAAAAGAGCAATCAAGGTAAGGGTTTCTCTTTATCATTCAGGGACTGCAACTCAGAAAAACATCATTTTCTTTTGCTCCTACTATTTGGTATCAAAGGGATCAAAACTGTGCAGTTCTTTGCCAAGCCGCTGATAAAAATAAAATACAGTTAACTAAGCTCTCAATGTAAACTCTTTGCTAACCAAAGGGGACAATTATTTCCATTGCTTACATAAACACGAAAGAAATAATATCTTTTATTCTCTAATAATTGGTCAACTTTTACTCACAGGTGTTTGGAAAGAGCACTTTCATTGGATTGGCCATAGCTTTCTTCGCTGGGGTTTGCTTTTCCCTTTTCTCACCTGCATTTAACCTGGCAACGAATGATCAGTGGCATACTTTGAAGAAAGGGGTTCCTAAGTTGACTGTCTACACGGCATTTTTCTACTTTTCGATCTCTTGTTTTGTAATTGCTCTCGTCTTAAATATTGGCTTCCTATATTACCCTGTACTCAACCTGCCCAGATCATCCTTTAAGGCTTATCTCAGGGACTGGAATGGCAGAGGCTGGGCCTTTGCTGCTGGGTTATTGTGTGGCTTTGGGAATGGTCTTCAGTTTATGGGAGGTGAAGCAGCAGGATATGCAGCAGCAGATGCTGTTCAGGTTGGCTTTTAAAGAAAATTTGCTTCATGCTTAGGATAAAGGAGCATTATATGGTTTAGATCATTTTAAATAACTTCCTTAGAGAGATCATTGACTTAACAAATATGCAATCCTGTTTGTTTTGTTTCTTGTATATATCTTCCATGCTTAATTTCATCTAAATTTGGCATGGTGATTTCAGGCACTTCCACTTGTGAGCACATTCTGGGGCATACTTTTGTTTGGAGAGTACAGAAGATCCTCAAGAAGAACCTACATATTGCTTGTGAGCATGCTGTTTATGTTTATTGTGGCTGTTGCTGTTCTCATGGCATCAGCAGGGCATCGAAATGAGTGACCAGTAGCTTTAATTCATCCCAGAAATTGTAGAAATCATTCCCTGATGAAATTTCTGAAGAACTACATTTTCTCATTTTAGGTTGTTATGATGCCTGCAAATATGAAAAGGGTATCAATAAGTTGCTTTGAAAGGGTATTCCCTGACACGATGTACACAAGCTTCGGCTCTTTAATTCTTTGCAAATACGAGAGTCATTCTCCTAAGTTGTCAAATATGAAAATAAAAAACATTCATGTGAAATATGAATATATTTATGATTTTTGTAAGAAACTAAAGCAGAGAGTAAATGTGAAGAACTGTGTTTTACTTCTTGTATTGTAATTTGTAATCTGTACAAAAGGCCAAAATGTGCCGAAAATACATAGTTGCAGCTGGGCTCTCCACCTCCTCGGCAGCCCGGTCTGATCATGGAAAGAATACCCTGCTGGGTACTCAGCCCTGGGAGGGACATAAAGTTCAGAAGAAAATCGAGCAAAAGGTTATATTAGGGAAAACTCTTCCTCAAGATATGGAAGAGGTATGAGTTATGAAATTGCCATACTATATACAGAGGGAGATTATTCCAAGACATGAATACAACTTGAATGTTTACAAGTTAATTGCGCAATAAACAACAATCTTTTCTTATCTTTTAACTCATTTTATCTACATACTATGTGATTAATATTTTTTATTTTTAAAATAAATAGATAATTACTAATTATTTAACTTATTTGCTTATAAATTATATATCTAAATTAGTCACAAAAGTAAGTCCTAAAAATCTGCGAGCTAGCCGTCGGACCACTGATTCTCAATGAATTTGACTTTGGGAAATCTTGCTAGAATCAAGGGAATCAAATCTTGTAGTGATTTTGAATTAATCGTTTGCCTTGCTTTAAGGGGATATTGTTGGAGTCAATCCTTGAATCATGGCCATACAAATCATCCTTGAGTTGAATCTGACCTGAGCCAGGCCAAGTTAGGTGCACATGTCAGAGAAGGCTTTTTGTGGTAATTGTGGCTTGGTAAAGATAACAGCTAACTGAGAACTTGATGACACATAACGGGTAATGAGATTGCCCAATGCTACTTTTTCTCAAATAGAATGGTAGTCCATCCCAGTGTGCTTTGTTCGACCGTGAAGTATTGGATTAACTGTCATATACAGATAGTGCACTCATGTTGTCAGAGTGGAGTATTAGAGGTTTTGAGAAGGTGATACCAATGTCTCGAAGGTAGGAAAGCAAAGTTAGTTCAGCAGACGTACACGCCCTTGATTTATACTCGGCTTCCACACTTGAGCAAGAGACTGTTGGCTGCTTCTTTGCGCACCCGGAAAAACAATTGCCCTTAATGAATGTGCAATATTTAGTCGTAGATCGACACCTAATGGGACAATCGGCCCAATCTGCATCAGAAAAGGCATAAAGAGTAAAAAGTAGTTTGTGATGTAAATATTGCCTGTGAGAAAGTTGTTTTAAGTTTATTGTGGCAGTTGCGGTTGTCATGACCATTGCCTATGACGTGGTTAGCTATGTTCTTTTGACTACGATGCACATCTCAACAAATTGCTTGAACAAGTATTCCCTATGGTAGAACCTGGCCCCCTGGCCCCCAGATCAAGTGGCTTGGACCACTCATTCCCTCCTCTTTAAGGACAATGGTTCGAGCTGGTGACAAAATATTAAAAAAAAAAAAAAAAGTACTCCCTACGGTATAAAACTATATTAGAATCTCTGCCAAGACAAAAGAGGTGAAATAAAAAATGCCAGTAGTCATGGACCGGCATCAATAATCAACTCAACCTCCACCACTATCTTTCTTTTTCATTTTGGTTATAATTTCAAAGTAAAAGGATAAGAAAAGAGTTAAAAAGGAGTTAAAAAGGGGTTGAAAATAGTCTCAATTTAATATTTTTACTTTTAAAAAAATCTTATTTTAGTCATTTTCTTTTGAAATTTTTATCATTCTATGTCAAAATTTGATGAAAGAAGTAAAAAAGACTTAAATTTTAAATTTTAAGAACAAAAAAAGAACCTTTTTAAGTAGAAGAATTAAAAAAATATCTTTTATCAAAAGAAATGAACAAATTGACGTTTTAACCTTTTCAATTTTCTTTTTTTTCAATTTTCTTTAAAAAATTCTGCATCATATATTTCTTTTCATTCCATTTTAAAACAAGACGAGATGTTGGTGCCCACTCTAGTAGGTGGTTGTTGTCGCTTTCAAATATTTCATGATTATTAATATATGAAAATTTTAAAATAACATTTAAAAGTATTAATTTATTGATTCATTTTAATTTTTTAATTAAATAAATATTAATTATTTTATTAATTAATAATCATTGATTATAATTGCTAATTATTTTTATCAATAAAATAAAATAAAATTAATATTTTAAAAAATAATATTTTACAATTTTAATAATCTTTCTTATTGGTTACCAATTTCCCTACTTTAAGTTTGAATAAGACTTGGGTCTGATTGCTTGGAATGATTGTCCACGACAACTTACCGTGTCAACTTTTTCTAAGTTGAAAATTATGTTGTGTAACTTTTTAATTGATGTTGCACCAAAGGAACTGACTAGGCATGAATCTTTATTTTATTTTATTTTATTTTATTTTGAAAGGCAAACTAGGCATGAATCTTTGTTATGTATGAATCTCTATTTTTACATTCTTGACTGCAAAAGGGAATCATTGAACCCAATCCTCCCTTAAATCCAATTATTAATTTTGCGCACTCCATCAAAATCCGGACTACACAAAACATTTCTTTCTTGTTATCGTGTAATGTCTTTATTTTTGTTGAAAAATATCTTCCTATTAATATTCATAGCTTGAATTCTTCAATCCACAGCACGCGCTTTGACCTTTTGCACCCTTCCTTCCAGCTGCAGCTTTCAAGACACTAACCAATTACTGAAAAGGCAGATATTTTTGGAACATTGACTCGAAAGAATTAAGAGACTTGCGAACTCTGCTGCTAAAAAAAAATTAAAATATTTGTCAAGTTTTAATCTTTTAATTTTTAATTTTAAATATTTTTAGTTTTTAAATTATTTTCTCACTTTTAAGCCTCTAAATTATAAAAAATATATTTTTAATTATTTTATTAATTAATTTGTTAGCTTTTAAACTTTTATGCATATTTAGACAAATTTAATAAATTAATTTACACAAAGGTTAAAACATCCATTTTTCAAAGTTGAGAACTAAAAAAAGTGTAAAAAAGAATCGAGGGACGAAATTTATTTAAAATTAAAAGTTGAGGGACTAAATGTGGCATTTAACCAAAAAAGGGACTTGCTCACTCGAATATAGTATCCTGCATCCAATCCAAGAGAATCTGCTGTTATATGGATTACAGTAACATTCCATCAATCACTGAAAAACAGAATTGAATCGACATGTACCTGGTAGAGAGCAAAGGAGGAGCCATAGCATGTATGCTGCTTTCTCTCATCTTCTTGGGCACATGGCCTGCAATCATCACTCTGCTAGAAAGGCGAGGCCGTCTTCCTCAACACACTTACCTTGATTACACCTTCACCAATCTGTTGGCTGCTGTGATTATAGCTCTAACATTTGGTCAGATTGGCAGCAGCACTCCTGAGAACCCCAACTTCTTCACCCAACTTTCTCAGGATAATTGGCCCTCTGTTCTGTTTGCCATGGCTGGTGGGGTGGTTCTCAGCCTTGGCAATCTCTCCACACAGTATGCTTGGGCATTTGTTGGTTTGTCAGTGGTACAAGTGATCAGCTCAAGCATGACTGTTGTTATAGGCACCACATTGAATTACTTCTTAGATGACAAGATCAACCGAGCCGAGATCCTTTTCCCTGGAGTTGGCTGTTTCTTGATTGCGGTTTGTCTTGCATCGGCTGTTCACTCATCCAATTCAGCTGATAACAAAGCAAAGCTTCGTCTTAGTAACTATTCAACTTCTGTAGGAGCTCAAGACTCTTCTGCATCAAAAGAAGGAAACCAAAACAATGGTAATTAAGATCCTACTCTCTCCTCTGTGTTCTTCAATATCTTATCTTCTCCCTGATCATCTTTATTTACCATCTCACAGGAAGGGAGGATCTGGAGAATGGGAGGAATAGTAAGGCAAAAGCAGGAACAGCAGACTTCCTTATAGAGCTTGAGAAGAGAAGGGCAATCAAGGTTTGAGATTCCACTCAATTTTAATAAATGCTGTTCTTTCTTTTTGTTGGTACCCCATACCTAGATGGAACTGACATGGTCAGCGCGTTTATCCCTTTCTAGGTGTTTGGAAAGAGCACTTTCATTGGACTTGCATTAACTTTCTTTGCTGGAGTTTGCTTTTCCCTCTTCTCACCGGCATTCAACTTGGCAACAAATGATCAGTGGCATACCTTGAAGAAAGGGGTGCCGCACTTGGTTGTTTACACCGCATTTTTCTATTTCTCATTGTCTTGTTTTGTGATTGCCCTCATCCTAAACATCAGCTTTCTTTACCGTCCTGTGCTGGACACGCCCAGAACATCATTTAAGGCCTATCTAAAAGATTGGAAGGGCAGAGGGTGGGCCTTCCTGGCAGGGCTTTTGTGTGGGTTTGGGAATGGTCTGCAGTTCATGGGAGGTCAAGCTGCAGGATATGCAGCAGCAGATGCTGTTCAGGCACTTCCACTCGTGAGCACTTTCTGGGGTGTGCTTTTGTTTGGAGAGTACAGGAGATCATCTGGAAGAACATACGTATTGCTTTTTTGCATGTTGTTCATGTTTGTTGCAGCTGTTGGAATCCTCATGGCATCATCAGGGCATCGTAAATGAGTTTTACTTGTATCTACAAATTCAAGAGCCATTATTTGTTACAAAAGGCAGACCAAATAGATAATTAAGAGCCATAGCCAGCTAAAAGCAGCAGTGCAAAGGGCCAGAATTGGTGTAAGGCCTAAAGATAATTTCCTGATGATTCAAAAGTCTTCAGAAGATTATCCTCAAATATAGGAGTAGTGATTTACAATACAGATGTAACATGTTAAGGATTACTGGATTTCACACACTAATACAAGCTATAAACATTCCTAATGCCATGCCAAGCATTCTTGCCACTGTTTCTTTGCTTCCTTTATGTTAACATTTAAAAATAAAGTCAATACTCAAAGCAAGCACTATCGCAAATGCTAGTGCTTTAGCAGTATTTATTCAAATATTGGAATCACTTTCAAGGTAGCTTAGCAGATGTATCTGCTAAATTACTTTGCTCAACAGGTAATCAGATCGAAACACAAAGTGGAGAAGGACAATTAAGATATTCAGATCAAACCTTCATTACGGAAAGTATTAGCTATATATATATATATATATATCTCCTATGAAAAAGGAGAAAACAGATTCTCCTGCAGTAGTAGTGTAGCGGGTGTGTGTGTTCCTGCAAGATATTGATAACCTCATTCTGCAACATGCATAATGCATGACAGGTTGTGTGTATAGTCAGTAGATTTAGTATTTAAGAACTGAATTTGAAGTGAAAGAGAAAGAAAGAAAACCCTAAGATAAGGTAAGTAGAGCATTTGACATAAACAGTCTAAGCATTAAGCATTTACAATGTACTTGAATCAATTTTCAAATCTATTCATTTTTTAACCGAACCAAACAGTGGTTTTGGAACTGGAGGTCTGAGTTCAAATACACTCAGCTCATTCTCGAATTCCAAAACAGAAAATTAGAGAACAATGTATAGAGATTTTATTAATTGATACATATAGGCACCGGTTGTCTCATCTGAAAAGCAATACTTCTCAGTTATTGCAGTTTGAATATATTAATCATCCTTGACCCAATAAACAGAATTAACCATAGGGGAAAAACGCATTAGGAATGACATTTCTAGTTATTTCTAAGATTCAGAAAGGCATTCTATTTGCATAACTATGATTCAAATTACCCAGTTTTATTATTTAAAAGAAAAAAGAAAAGAAAAAAATGGAAACTTTAAAAGCTAAAGTCAAGCAAAACCTTTTCTTATTAATACTGATCATGAAAATACACTATAAAATGCTTCTTTACATAACATATATAATAAAAGATCAAAACTGATTCACTTGTCTGGTAAAATGATAAAACTTGAAGTGTGGGCTTAGTAGTCTAGCAAGTGGATGTAGATCCAAAGTCTGAAAGAAGACACTTGAGCAAAGTGATAAAGGATAGGACTCTTTCCAATAGACCATCCTTTCCAGGATCCCATTTCAAGGAGATTGTAATTAGGC
This sequence comes from Rubroshorea leprosula, assembly GCA_020521535.1. Taxonomy (NCBI): domain Eukaryota; kingdom Viridiplantae; phylum Streptophyta; class Magnoliopsida; order Malvales; family Dipterocarpaceae; genus Rubroshorea; species Rubroshorea leprosula. The sequence goes on from BPVZ01000014.1 coordinate 2,682,926, forward strand.
AACGATTTTTCTTGACTGAAAATAAATTAAATCTAGTACTGTAGACAATTATTTTTATATATGATAGTAATAAAAAAGAATTAATAAAGACAAACTGAGTGTAGCATGACATAGAGCCTAATATAAAAATCAAAATCATAAAAATTTTTTAAAAAATTATAGAAAAATATAAAGGTAAAAAAATAGAAAATATGAAAATAACAAAACAAAACAAAATAAAAAAGAAAAGAAAGGAAAAATGAGAAAAAAATTAATAAATTTCTGTTTAAACGAATTTATATTAATTTGCTTTTATATGTTTTTCAGGACTTGTTTGCAAGAAATAAAAGTAACAAAAGTCTGAGTTCTGAGGATAGGATTGAAAAAAAAAAAAAAAGGACTCAATTGAAGAACATGAGAAAAGGAGCACTAAATTGGAAGAAAAGAAATGAAAGAACTCAAGTCAGGGTCCATTCCAAAATATCAAAGCCCAAATTAAAAGGTTATATCCCCGATTCAGTCCCTAAACTTTCATTTTTGGACTAAAAATACCCTCGAACTAAAAAAAGTACTAAAAAAATCCCTAAACTTCAATTTTTGAGACTAATTTCGTCCTTCCGTCGACTGAAGTGCCAGATGGCACGTTAAGTTGCCACGAAATCAAGTTTTTTTTTTTCAACTAATGACATGGAAAAACCACATGTAAAAAGTGTATGAGTTGGCATTTTATCTTTAAAATTACACAATTATCCCTTATCTTTAATTTTTTATATTTTTCGAAGTTACCAAAATGCC
>BPVZ01000014.1:2690752-2701686 GCA_020521535.1 Rubroshorea leprosula
TACCATACATATGGAACATGGTAAGAGATAGAAAGGTAAGCCAAATGGCTAGTGGATTTTCCATTGTAACACGAGCAAAAAGCATTCCTACTGCCATGCCAAGCATTGTCGCCACTGTTTCTTGGCTTCCTTCCTGTCAGCATTTAGAAACAGTCAGTAGCCAATTCAAGCAATAATGCATATGGTAGTACTTCTTTAGTTCTCACCCAAATATTAGAATCATTTTCAAGATACCTTGGCAGATATATCTGCTGCATTATTTTCAAGGGCAAAATGTTGTGTCAGAGCAGCTCTGGTTGCTCCGCTGGCAACACCAGCTTATCAAAAGAACAAAGTGGAGAAAGAAAACAAAATATTGAGATCAATCCACCATCAGAGAAATTATTATATAGCTCCTATGAAAGAAGGAGAAGGAAAGAAACCTCTACTGTAGGAGTGTACAGGGTTAGGTTGTGAGTGTGTGGTATTGATAACCATATTCCACAACATACATGAAATCTTTTTATACATATTATTAAGCAAAAAGAACTGATATGTAGATTGCTCAGAAGGCTTTGTAAGTATAATATCTGAATCAAGAAATTTTAGAAACATACTGAATGATCTTGATAAGCTCCCCAAGCAAACAATGAAAAGAAAGGCTGAAGGAAACAAGGGAGAAAGAAGGTCCATCAACATTCCTGCAATAAATACAGAAGGACTTGTCATTTTTAAGTTTTCAAGAATGGAGAAGTTATGACACCACAAGCAAACCAAAGTAAACACAACATTGGTTTTTAAAAGCACAATGAATACTAAAGTGCTAAAGGTAGCTGGAGCCTAGGCACAAGGCACAGGTGCATGCTTGATGAATGTGAGGAGCACATTTGTTAACTTACAACTTACAATATTCAACAACAAATCATTAAAAGTTAAATATTTGAATACTAAATGGACCACAAATGTCAAAACAAAAATATAATAAGCACACAACAAATCAAAAAACAAGTAAATGCAACATGGCCCAAGCATGGTAGCACACAAAGAAAACTAAAGCAGCATCCAAACTCCAAGTTCCATTATCAACTTAATCCTTAAAGCCTAAAACATTGAATAAACACCATCATGATCAAGTTGGAATTTGTATCCTTCACACCCTTATTTAGTTTTATCACCAAAACATTTGTGTCGCGCACTAAGTTCTTGAAATAACCAGGCTACAGAGGCAGAAGATGAAGCTTGCCTCATAATTTCATCTTTTTTTTACTTTTTATTCTTAACACCAGGTTTATATGTCCTATATTTATCAAATACCTAAATAACCCAAAGATGATTGTTAAAAGCTAAATCATAACCCCCCCTCCAAAAAAAGAAAAATGTTTATGCTTCAAACCAAGGATACATGAGGCACATGTTTAAACTCAATGAATGCAATACAGTTAGAGCTGACTGAAGATTAATATCGAGGTCCTCTCAGAAGTATGATATACATATCCCCAATTCAAAATCATATGGGTGCAAATTTTTAACAGCATTAGGTTTTATATAGATTTCTAACTCTGACTTGGGATTTAGAAGCATTGGCCAACGAAACTAGAAGCTTCATTTTAGCTTTTAGGTTTGATTTCGATAACAATAAAAATCATGCTATTTAGTATTTGAGAAACTTGTGTTTAAGTGTGCAGGAATTGCAATGTGAGATGAAGGATTTGGATCCTCCCCAAGGATTTGAATCAGACCATTAAAAGCACCACAGCTCAGAAATGGAGGCTTTGGCATAGGAGTTGAATCTCAATGAATTCTACTCCCCTGCGCATCAAACAAGAAAGATTCAAAATATTCAAAATAGAGCAAACTCCCTTGAAGATTGCATCAATTAATCAAAATGTGAAAGTAAGCAGTTCTCTATTTCCAAGGCCACTTAGTTAAAGTCTATAATGGGGAATGGAAGAGAAATTGAAGGATATTTGCTAAACTTGGGTGGTTGTATAGAATATCTAAAAGGAAGCATCAAAGAGGAGCAATCAAAGACTTAGAAGGAGAAGACTTAAAGGTTTAAACTGTGGATTGTGAACAAGAAATTAAGAGAAGCCTTCTTCATCCTTCAAGTCACGAATTTGATCAGATTTAGATCATATATCAGCCTTTTTAGAAGCATTCTTGAGAACTAAAATTGTACCCCTTATTTAAGAGATTTTGGGGATTTTTTTCAAAAACTACTAGCTACATGTATAGGGTTCTCTAGCACCCAGAAGATAATGGTGTAAATAGTTCTCTAGTGCCCAGAAACTAGGGGGATGTTCGGTTAGCAAGGAATCTGGAAGAAATTTCCCAAGGAGCCATGAGCTGGCTTGGTCCTAAAAGAAAAGATTCTGGGTTCAAGGGTATAGTCAATTATAATGGAGTTATCCATGAAGAAAAGATTCTGGTGCATATAATCGACTATACCACTTTATAATCAACTATAACCCAAAACCTCTTTTTATGGGATCAAGTTAGCTCATGGCTTTTAGGAAATTCCTTCCCAGTTCGTGTTAACCAAACAAGCCCTGGTAGGAAATGTTTTCTCTTGAACCCAAAAGCAAGAGGATTAGCTTGAAGTTAGTTAATAAAACTCTCAAGCAAGAAAGCTCAAGGAGAGGACATAGGCATAGCCAAACCTCTATAACTCAACACATTTGTTTAACTTGATTTATTGAGTTGGCACTTTAATTCCTTGACTTATTTGAGTGGTTTAGTCGTTTAACTACTGAATTGTGATTTGCATATTGATTGGAATTGATTTGATTAAAAGTTTGCAAAGAACACTTAGAACCTGTTATTGTGTAAGTCAAGTAGGACTTACAATTAGTATCAGAGCTTGGGGTTCAAATTTTTTTAGATTTAATGATCTAGAGCTTAAGATCTATGGCTTCACAAAGACCCATTCCACCACTAGTTGACCTTAATTTACTTAGTGGGTCCAATTATGTTATGTGTATTAGAAAAATCACATTAAAATTTGGATGGAGATTTGATTATTTAGATATGTAAATATTATTGAAAATGGACCTTTTGTACCTAAAAGAAAGATCAACTTAAGGATTTAGATAAAAGGAAATTGAAGATGAATGGAATGGCTATTAATGTTTTATCTTGTGCGTTGGATGATAATGAGTTTGGTAGAATAGTGCATGTTCTAGTGTAAATGAAATTTTGGAGGGTACCAATCAAGTTAGGAAAACAAAAATGAACATGTTAGTTACATGAATTTGAAATGTTAAAGATGTTGAACTTTGAAACTATTGAGGATTTCTTTACATGATTTACAGAGCTTACTAATGAGTCTATGAATGTTGGTAAGGATTACATCAAGACAAAATGAGAAAAGCCTTGTTTCTTGAAGGAAAGATCTTCACTTGTGAGATTAGAATGCAAAATGAAGATAGTGATGATGAGAGTCTAGAAGAACAAACATATTCAAATCATTGATAGATGAAAATAACAATTATGAAAGCAAAGATTGTTAAGACAAAAATGTTCTCTTAAGCAAATTCAAGAAATATTAGAAGAAAAGAAGAAAGAATAAGTGGAGAATCAAGTGATGAAGAAGAAGCATACCTGCACTTAAAGGCTAATTTTTATAAAGACCATGAAGATGCACGTTGTAATTCTAGCTTTGATGATCCTCTTAGTTATTGAGGTTTACAAAATTCATTTGATGAGTTATACACCGAGTCTAAGAAGATTAGTGCAAAGAATGCATATTTGAAAAAGTTAGTTACATCTCTCATTAATGAAAAGATTGACATAGAAAAATCCTTGGACAATGAAAAATGTGTGAAAACATGAACTTATGAGAAGAAATAAATGAACTGAAGTTGTCTTTTGAAGAAGTACAGGCAAATTTGAAAATTGAGTGTTAAAAGGAAATAACTGAGCTTAAAAAAATATGGACCAAAAAAAACAAAAAAAATTATCTTAAAAAGAAGATTGAGGATCTCAAAAGTTCATTATTAAATTTTGTTCAAGGCAGATATAAGTTAGAAACCATTTTGAGAGGATGTAGATATAGCTGAACCTATATAAATCAAGCTTTTGATCTTCTCTTCCCTAACTCTTTTAATTTCTACATTTCTTTCATGTTCCTTGATGGTTTTAAATTGCTGCTTGAGGTGTTTAATTTTTGAATTCAAATTCATTAGTTTAAAATTTTTAAAATTAGATTGGTCAGTTAGAAAATATTTTAGATATATGTTTCATCCATGGATAAGCCACAAAGGACTTACACTTCAATCTAGAGTAAAAGCCATACAATGACTATGGCCTGCACCTATGTGCCTACCGTTATCTGAGTGTGCTCTCCTGTGCTGCAGAGAGGGAGGGAGAGAGAGACCAACAATAATATATTGACATACCTAAATCATTCATGAGATCTGCTACCAAACGCCACATTTTGGCATTGCTATCAAGATTTGAGCCCTAAAGACAAAGGGAATAAGTCATTATATTCACATGAACTTACAAAAACAAAGTTCGGTAATAAAGTGAACTAAATTTTCTGCATTATTCCAATATAATCAGCCACTCGTCATTTATTTATTTATTTACACATCCGTTTATTTTCAGACAAAGCCTAAAAAAATTTTCATGCTAGGTATTTTAACAGATAGCAAATCTCCCATCTTCCTACAACGATTCATATTAAACATCCTGAGCATCATTAGTATATACACCATACATGGGAATTTTTATTAAGGTCTGGAACCCCATACCTGATGAAATGTGAATAAGATTCCTCCAATCATACCTGTTAGATCTCTCAAGAACCACTACAAGAAATTACAAGTAGAAGTTGCCATTAGCATGAAAAAAGCATGGTTCAAAGCAGTCAAGATTACACTGCAGTCCAACTTCATAGAACGGGGAGTAAACTTTTAATATAAAATATATGTATATATATATATATATAGAGGTAATGCAAAAATTAGCAGTGAAAGTCAATTTTACCTGAAATGTGGCACCAATGACCGTAGCTGACTTCTCACCAACCCCAATAGCACTCAAAAGAGCCTAAGGAGAAGGTCAATCAACAGAAATGGCCAAGAAATAAGGTTTATATACAGATGATAAAGAGTGAATATCCTTACTTGAGTAGAGAGCATGGTTCTTATATATGTTGAAAGTCCCTGTAAGCATATTATTAGAAGCAAAGCATGAAAATTTTTGACATAAAGAGATACCAATTTAAGCACAACAGAATTCCCGGTTTACCTGTAAAGAGTCCCACACTTGAAAAGGGACATAATCCGGAGTGACACTTCTCGGAAAACCCTGCATCGGAGATGCGATAAATAAAATTCAATGGAAGAAAATAAAGGAAATCTGAACAAAAGCAAGCTTGCCTCAGGTACAAATGCATCGAGGAATCGTCTCCAAACATGGTTGAAACCGCTGCCGGATCTATCCATCAGTTTAGAAAGAAAGAGTCTAAGTGCAGTTCAGAAATTGAGATAAAAGAATGAATTTGAGCAATTGAAAGACCTGTGGACGGAGAGAGCTGGAGAGACAGTGATGGTGGCAGTCTTGAAAAGCTTGGTGGAAGAGGAGCCGTTCCATTCTTCGATTACGAGCTGCTGCGACGCTTCCATGGCGAACTGAGACTCTCTGTATCGTCAACGGTTATTTATTTATTTATTTAATTTTTTGAACAGCACTAAAATTTCTCAAGGTCTGCTCTTAATGAGCTTAGAGAAACTGGGCTATGTTAGTTTCCCTGTACAACTGAAGCGCACGGTCCGAGTGCGCGAGTTTGTTAGGTTTCAGGAAACAAAGTTGCCTTGTTGACCAGACTTCGAGAATTGGTATAAATAAGCATATAAACTTTTATAATTTTAAAAGTATAATAAATATATAATTTATAATTAATTCACATAAAAAAATATAAAAATTGATATATATTTCAATGTATTAATATGTAAATGATTTTAATTAATTAATTGATTAAAGATGAATTAACATTTACACTTTTAATAGAAATTAATTAAAAAAATATATATTTATTACTTTTTTATCATGTGCTCTTAAAGTATATAATAGAAAAACCTTTTTATTAATTAAGATTTTTTCTTACTAAATAAAGGATTATTTTGATTAACTATTTAAATATAATTGATAATTAATAATTGATAATTAATATTTGATAATTGATATTAATGACTAATAATTATTATTTATAATTTAAAATATTTAATTTGTTTGATTAAAGCCTGAAACTCTTTACAAAAAATTGAAACAAACACCTCATTGGACTAGAGCGATTGATTCTTTGTTTCATCCATTAATTTTGCTTCTCTTTAAAAACCATTTCATATTTACTTTTGAGAGATTGATTTCTTTCTTTTCAAAATTTGTTCATGCAAAATGGTATTTCTATATCCTCCTTAGATTGGTAGATGTTGAGGTTAATTTATTGGTAAGTATCTTTTGATGATAGGTTAGTTGTTCTTTATTCATTGCTAGATCTATAATATCTTTCCAATGAATTCTACTATGTGTATGTAACTAGTGTGCTGTTCATTTTCAGAAACTTTTAATTTGTACAATTTTGATTATATAAAATTATTTCATATTAACTTTTTTTGCTTTTTGGAATAGAATTGTTCTAAATAACCATTTTATTTAGTGTCATGTAACCAAAATAACTCTCTAACTTCCTTTGTGTCTTTGTATTGAAATTGTATAGAAGTGTTTTGGTATTTCCCACTAACGCCAATCCAAATTTGGTATGTGAGACACCTTTGTCTTTTATAATTTAAGGTTGTTGTTGAATTTTTTTTTTTTTTTTTTTTATGGTTTTTGAATTTGCCTTCAATTGATTTTTTTTTCTTGCCTGTTATAGATTAATCACGTATTTTGTAGCTTCCAAATGTCCAAGGTCAAATATCTTTCACCTAATCTGTCATTGTTAGATTAAAAGATTGATGTTTGTTGCAAGGAATTAGCTAATAACTTTTTATTGTTCTTGTTAATTGCATTTATTTGGATTTTAAACATTAATGGTATGTCAATTATTAGAAAAGTTTTGGTAGGTAGATAAATTGAATAGATTATCATCTATCAATAAAATAATTTTTTCTTTTCTAGTTTGTTCTTTTTATTGAGTGACTTAAGTAGTTCTCTGATTACCTTTGCAATAAAGAATTAGCATGAATCTTTTATGGTTGTTAGCATTATCGTTAATGTCACTAAATGATGAGAACCCCAAAGAGAATAATGAAATCCACAATAGACAAGGGATTTCTAAACTCTAGGAAAGTTAAATTAGGTTTATAATAGGATCTTGACCCGTTATTTATGTCGCAACAAGAACCAAAGGTACAAACTTTGACCCTTTGTCTATGGTGCAACAAGAACCAGAGGTATAAAGTTGGTTGACGCCACACCTTCGAACGATGAAGAACAAGAATGATAAGTCAGATTAGAACGCCACAAAAATAATTTTAATAAGTTTTGTAAAATTATGAAACGAACCAAAGAGAAAAGTCTCTCAAAACTTAGATTCAATAGCTCCCCCCAATTAGGGTTACAAGCCCTTTAAATAGAGAAAAGTAATTCTAATCAGAATAGGAAACTAACACCCTAAACCCCAATCCTAATAATCACGAATTAGACCCTCAAACAAATGAATGTTCAGCCCAAAATAATACAAAAAAAGTGAAAATCACTGAAAGCAACCTAAAGTAACATGAAATATTAGTTTGTTATAAATTGCGATAGAATTGCGGGATTTTGACGCAAACTGTGTAATTTAGCATAAATGACCTCAATTAAGCTTCTCTTAAATCTGAATGATGTTTACCATACCTTGATAATCATCCAAGTTTCGATTTACTTGTTGCATGTTGTTATCAACCCAGATTTGCTTAATAAGGCCATTTAAAGCTTCTCGCATCTTCCTAACTCTAGCTTTTGTGACTGGACCTCTTGGAATGTGTAATGGATCTCTTGACGTGGTACATGTGGGGTCATCTTGATTCCTATCACTAAAGAGACCAAGTTTTGCTACCATGTTCAATTATTGATTATTGCCTTCTTTATGTTTTCATTTGCATTTAAAATGATAGATTTAATTTTAACTCTTTAGAGTCCTAATTTAGAATGGTTACATGAATTTTTGTTTTGTGTAGAGCAAACTATGGATTATATTTTGAACTTTTTTTTACCTACTTTGTTTTTTTATAGTTGCTTGATATGTGGAAACTATTGCTTGTTTGGTTAAAAGTTCTTATCATGGTTGGTAAAACTTAAAAAATGAAGAAAGATAGAGAGCAACCATAAGGAAAGAACAAACCTAAGGAAAGAACAAACCCTATTTCTTAATTATGGCATTTAAATGGTAAATATACTAATACACTAAAAGAACCATACCCATTAAAAGAGATAAATAGGAAGATGTTTTCGTAAGCTTAATGAAGACATATGATAGGAAGAAGTATAGAACTATCTTTAAATTGGAACAGATGATTTTTCCAATTGGAATTGTAACATTTTAGCTTAGTGTTGTTTGTTTCTTTTAAGTATTTAATATATTCATAAGATGTTTTGAAGGCAAGCTTAGTAAAGAAATATGGTAAGAAGAAGCACATAGGTATCCCTAAGTTGGAACTCATGATATTTTTAACTGGAATTATAATTTTGTAGTTTGGTATTGCTTGTTTCTTTCAAATATTTAAAATTATAAAGTCTACTAGGTAAGGTTAACATGGTGAAGTTTTTTTTAAAGGATGGAAAATGAAAAATAAACATTATAAATTTTGTCCATTGCCTATATATAACATTTATTTGACTTTTTTTTTTTTTTTAACTAGGCATTGAACTTTTAACCATATCTTATAAATGCTATATTATAGAAATCTTCATTCTCTTAATCAGTTTACAGTATTATATGATATTATAACTATAATATTACTATTATAATAACTTGCCACTTGATCCATAGATTGATTCAAATGAACTAGTATTGACATATTATAAATCTTTATTGCTATTATAATTACACATTTTTTATAAAGGGCTTATTAAATAATTTTAACTTAGGGTTTGTTTGGTTCATTGAAAAATGGTTTTTAAAAATTATTTTTTTCATTTTTTCATGTTTGGTAATTAAAAAATTAATCAATAAAAAATTAATTCAATTAATAGAAAATATTATATACACTTTTTGTAAAACATCTTTCAAGTAATTTTTCCATAAGTTGTTTTTTCTCAAGCAAACCATTTGTTTAGGTTGAGGGATTTGATTTTCCATAAATGGAATGGCTAATGTGATCTTTTGGCATTAACTATGACTTTGATGTGTGCGTTTTTGACTACCATATTGAGATTTCTAGAGGTTGATGATTAGGATGAGGAATTAAGACCAGAGTTGAGGAAGTTGATGTTATGTATATTAGTCTTATTCTGAGTTGGCAATTTTGTTTCAAAGACAATAATCTTTGTTACTTTTTTTGAGTTTGTAGATAACCTAAGGAAGGGAGAAGAGAAGTCAAGGATTAGGGATATTGGAGATGATGATCGTTGGAGGTGGTCTGGTTCCCCAATTAGACTGTGTTCTATGTAGTGGTGGAAAACAAAGAGGATTCTGGGTTCAATTTTGAAGACCAAGAATTCCTAAAAAGTTACAATTCTCTCTCTTTTTTTCATATATATATATTTTTGTCCTCCCATAAAATTTGGTGAAAAGAATTGAAGATCAAGGAATGGGGTGGTTGGAGTACTTAGAGAAAATAATAGATTTGGGAGGGATAGGAACTTAGGGGAATTCCTAATATGGAGATTGTCTTCTTCGATTGGAGTTTTTCCCTCTTTTTGGTTATCATATTTTTTTTTTCATTTAATTAAGCGTAATTGAAGTTAATTACCTAACTCTTTTTTCCATTTATTTCATATTCATTAGTAATTAAGAGATTATATTGCGATTTAATTAAATGTAGATGGTATTTAACTGTTTCTTTATAAAAGAAATTATTAATTTTTAATCTTTAATTAACTAATATTTTAAAAATTTTAAAGATTGTTCTTAACTTATCAAACAGTTAAAAATATTTTATTTAAAAGGTTTTTCAAAATGTTCTAAATAGGCCAGGTAAAATCAACTTGATTCGTAAACCCAATCTAAGCCTAATCCGTAAAATGAATTAGGATTTACATATTACAACTTGTGACATGTTGGTAACTCATAAGCTTGACCCAAGTAAGTTATGGAATACAAGAAGGTTAACCCGTGGGTTGACAGATTGACTCATTTAATATCTTTTACAAAAAAAATATTCTTAAGTTTACTAACTTTTTTTAATAATAATAATAATAACAATGATAATAATGGCCTTATTTATTACTATCAACAAAAATTATTCCTTTGTTAACGCTATTTATTCCTAATTATGATGACCCATTAGTCCATTGGTTACACATAGAGCGCCTCCACCTCCACCTCACTAGCTTACCTTCCTCATTTAACTTAATTTGCAGATCTCTTCCATCTTGCATCGATTTAGTGCTAAAAAATCCTTAGTCCCAACATTATAAAGTAATGTATTTATAGTGATAAAAAATTTTCATCTATGTACACCTTTTTTTTGTCATTCTAAATATGAGAGACTATTACAAGGGAAAAGCTTTTTGTTGGTGAAAATCTCACTTATATAAGGTATATACCAATGACTAAACTATTTGTATAGACCCATGGGGTCTATTTCAATAGAAGACTTGTCTGTTGGTATAAATTTCGCAAAATCTAAAGAAATCTTGCCATTTGTGTAGACCCTTACTTTTATAGATGGATAATTCTATTAACACAAACTTAAATTTCCATTTACATACACTTATAAGTGTATTGATTTTGAACTATCTTTAAAGGTGAAGGAATTTGTTCAAATAAAGTAAGCCTCTATGTTGACAACTTTTTCCATCAG
>BPVZ01000014.1:2707009-2718238 GCA_020521535.1 Rubroshorea leprosula
GCAATAAAGTTAAAGGGGGAGGAACTTTTGTTAAACTAAGGCTGCATTAAGGTAAGTTTTAGTGTTTACTTGATCTAGACTTAAGAATTAGAAGTCAAAACAACAAATTCCTTTACAATTGTCTCAATTTGCAAGAAGAAATTAAAATGCAAATTCTTAGACCTACAATGTGATCCATGTGCATGTAAGATAGGAACTTACCTTTGTTGTTTGTTTTCCCTCGTCCACCTATCCTAGGACATTGTCAAAGATGATTCTCTTGTTGAAATTCTACAAATAGAGATAATAATAGCTTTATTTGTTGAACAGCTAATTTTTATCTTACTAATGTAGAGTATAAGAATTGAACCAAATTGAAATGCATTTGCGTACATGTGAACAAATCCATTATAAATTACATTGCATAAGAATCAATACTAAGATATCTAAGTTATATGCTAGGTAAGTACTCCTAAAGGATCTAGAGTAAAAGAAAGAAAGATATTTAGATCTTTAGATCTACTTTGTAGTAGAAAGAACCTTGGCTAGTTCAGTTGTATGTATTGATGTACACTCAGAGGGAAAAATCTATAATTAGAACATGCATTTATGTAAACATTTTGGCTATTCAATACTAGTAGGTAGAATTTGATAAAATTGACTCTGCTCAAGTAAGGGGAAATAGTGGTAGAGTTTTTGAAAATTTTTTAATTAACACCATATACTTTTAAAAAAAATACAATTAGCACTCTGGTTTTTAAACATAAAATAAGAAACTATTAATTATTTGAGAAATTATTAGATTATATCTATTGATTTTATTTTAATTTCATTTAAATGTCGCTCTAATGGTTAGTATAATATTTTTACAATTTTACCAATGACCTGTTGATCCGAGTGGAAGGAGTTTGATTTCGCTTAAGTAAGGTCTCAAGTTCGAGTCTTGTGAATGGAGAAACAGGCGTAGAGAGAACTTCCCCCCTAATGGAGTCTAACGCAATTTGATTTTAAATTAGTCGGGACCCAATGTGGTTATCGGATATCGAGAGGTTAATACAAAAAAAAAAAAAATATTTTTAGATTTTTTTAAAATTTCTTTGTATTTTATGTTTTAATTTTCATTTTTCTTTAATGATATCGAATTAAAAGATAAGCTTTTTTGAAGAACATCTTACCAACAAGAGTTTGATTGAGATTGTACCCATTAACTTAAAAATCTTAAGTTAGGGTCAAGGTTAGTGATTCAAAAATTTTTGCAATGTTAAGCAATTAACCTTTCAAGTGTTGAGAAAAAAAATTGAAAATCCTTACAATCTTTATAATATCTTAGTTTTATTGGTTGATATATATTAATATTTAAGATTAGTGTTTGTTAGCCGAATCTCAAAAAAATTAAAGTGCCATAAGAAAAAACCAAAATAAACTCATTCTTAGTTTAAAAAAGGTTATTTTAGTCTTTTTAAATGGAAACTTATTGAAACAATGTAGTTTTAAGACCTTTTTCCTTTTAATTTTTTAAAAGTCTAAATGACGAACACTTTTCCCTTAATATTTTGTAATATAATTTTATTTGAAATTAAAATTTAGATATGAGTAATACAGGTAATTTTTATATATATAAAGCATATGATTTAAGTTTTTATAGAATTCTTAGTCTTATTGTCACATGTTGTAATATCACAAAATTCATTTTCTTCGATGTTCCTAAGTCAAATACACAATTTAGTTGTCTATTTTTCTTCTTTTATAACATTGAAATTGGCCCCTCCAAAGATAAAATCGTAACACCCATATTCTTTAATGAATAGATTAGAAATTAGAATCCTTTAGTTTAAAGTTTTAGGGATTAAAAAGATGCAACTGAATCCGAGCTTGCTGCAGAAGTATGAAGGGCTCGTATATGGGTTTGATAACCAACCCATCCCGGTTGAGGGAGTTATTACTCTTCCCATATATGTGGGCTCATAACCACGCTTCAGGATGACTTCTGTTAGCTTTTTGGTCGTCAAGATGGAATTAACTTTCAATGCTATATTAGGAAGAGCCATCCTGTGCGAGCTGAAGGCTGTTATTTCACAACCCTATCTCTGTATGAAATTCCCAACTCCTCAAGGGGTAGGAGTGCTTAAGGGGAACCAGAAGATGGCCAGGGCTTGCTATCAAGATACATTCAAGAAGGTTGAGCTCGTTGTAGCCCCAAGAGGCTTCTCTGGAAGTCATAGGCTGACTCAGCTCGGTCAACAGACAATGAGCATATCAGACATTGAGCATCAACCTAAGGGTGTTGAGCTGAAAGCAGAGCCGGTAGAACCAGTAGAAACAGTCCCTTTGAACCCTGACATTCCAGAAAGAACAGTTAAGGTGGGCACCAAGCTCACAGCAAAAGAACGAGTAGAGCTTCTGGAGTTTTTAAGGGTTAATTAAGATGTGTTTGTGTGGACTACGGATGAAATGCCTGGCATTCCAGTAGAGTTGACAGTCCATAAGCTCAGCACAGACCCCACCAAAAGGCCGATGATTCAGAAACACCGCCTTTTTGGCCCTAAGAAGCAAGCTACTATAGATGAAGAGATACAAAAGTTATTACAGGCAGGCTTCATCAGGAGAGTCGAATACTCTGAGTGGGTGACCAACCTTGTGCTCGTTAAAAAACCAAACGGCAAGTGGAGGATGTGTATTGATTTCACCAACTTAAACGAGGCGTGTCCAAAAGACCCTCATCCTTTGCCAAATGTTGAGAAGTTAGTAGAGCGAGCAGCGGGACATGAACGGATGAGTTTTCTTAATGCCAGCTCGGGTTATCACCAGGTTCAGTTGCTGTTGGACGACCAGGAGAAAACAGCTTTTTACGTTGGTGACGCAATCTACTGCTACGTCATGATGCCATTTGGCCTGAAAAATGTTGGCGCAACATATCAGAAGCTGGTGCAGGTCGTCTTTAAGCTCTAGATCGGTAGGAATATTGAAGTTTATGTAGAAGACATGATAGTCATCAGTAAGCGAGCTAAAGATCATATAGATGGCCTGAATGAGACATTTCAGAATCTGCGCCGAGCCCAAATGAAGCTGAATCCCCTGAAATGCACGTTTGCCGTAGAATCAGGAAAATTCCTAGGGTACGTGGTATCCAAGAAAGGAATTGAGGTGAATCTAGAGAAGGTTCAGGCTGTTCAGCAGATGGAGCCTCCCAAGACCGTAAAAGACGTACAACGTTTGACTGGTCGTGTTGCTGCGTTACATAGATTCATAGCCAGGTTAGCGGAAAGGTGCCTTCTGTTCTTTAAAGCCCTGCGAAAGCCCAAGAACTTTCAGTGGACCGACAAGTGTCAGCAGGCGTTTGACGAGCTCAAGCGATATTTGGCGTCAACACCACTGCTATCTAAGCCTGTGGAGGGGGAGAGTTTATACTTGTATCTGGGAGTTACAGAGGAGGCGATGAGCTCAGTTTTGCTAAGGGAAGAGAATAAGCATCAAAAGCCTATCTGCTATGTGAGCAAAGTTTTACAAGACGTAGAGCAGAACTACCCACTAGCAAAAAAGGGTGCTTTTACCCTGGTGTACACAGCTCGTAAGTTGAGAGCTTACTTCCAATCCCATCAAATTATTGTCTACACTGATCTGCGGCTGAGGAAGATATTGCAAAAGCTAGAACTCTCTGGTCGGCTTATCGGGTGGAGCGTTGAGCTAAGTGAGTATGACCTCAAATTCCAACCGCGCACAACCATAAAGGGCCAGGCTATTGCGGACTTCCTAGTGGAGTGCCTCTCAGCAACAGTAGAAGAAAAGGCACCTGAATACCCCGTTTGGGTCCTGTACGTGGATGGAGCTGCTAATATTGAAGGATCGGGTACTAGGGCTGTGTTAGTGGGCCCAGATGACTTTAAATCCGAGCATGCATTGAGGTTTAAGTTTCAGACAACAAATAATGTTGCAAAATATGAAGCCCTTATTTATGGTTTGAAGCTGACGTTCGAGCTGAAAGTACAGAGCATTCAGGTTTTTAATGACTCTCAGCTCGTTATGGGCCAAGTGAATGGCAGCTGTAAAATCAAGGATCCTCATCTTGGTCGTTATGCTTTTGTAGTCAACAGATTGACATCAAGATTTATATCTTTCCAGATCGACAAGATACCCAGAGCAGATAACCAACGAGCTGATGAGCTATTAAAATTAGCCTCCTCACAAGATATCAACCCTCGAAGATCAACAATTGTGGAAGTGCTTGACGCCCTGAGCTACACTGATTTCACAATAGAGTGTCAGCTACTAAGCACAGATCCCTCTTCACCGAGCTGGACCATTCCGCTCATAGAGTGTCTACGAAGTGGCGAGCTGCCTGAAGATGTGTCCACAGCAAAATTGATTAAACGCTGCCTTACTCCTTATGAAGCTGAATATGCTGTGAGAGAAGTTCATGAAGGAGTATGTGGCACACACATAGGTGGTAGAATTTTAGCTTGGAAACTCCTGAGGCATGGTTATTATTGGCCTACTATGGTCGAGGACGCACAGAGCTATGTCAAAAAATGCCCGACCTGCCAATTCAATGCTGATGATATACACATGCCAGGTATCTGAGCTCGTTCTAAAGTTCGTGCAAACTTCATGTTTGTCTATAAACTGAGCATAAGTATCTTCGTTGAAACAGGAGAAATGCTCTCGTCACTCTCATCTCCCTAGCCTTTTGCTCAATGGGGAGTCGACCTACTCAGCCCTTTTGTGAAAGGCAAAGGAGGTTGCACATACCTAGTTGTCGCAGTGGATTACTTCATGAAATGGATAGAAGCCAAACCCTTATCCATGACAACAGAGAAGAAAATAGAGGAATTCTTGTTCAATTCGATATTATGTAGGTATTCTTTGGTGGCTTAAGCCATTTGTATATTATATGCAAATATAATTTGTGGCTCAGCTCAGTCATCTGTGTACAGGTTCGCCATACCTAAACAGATCATCGCTGACAATGGTCCACAGTTCCGAGCCGCAGCACTGAGGTCGTTCTATAACGACTATGGCATTGAGCTCGCCTTGACATATGTGTATACTCCACAGTCCAATGGACAAGCCGAGTTTGCCAATAAAATCGTCTTGCATGGCCTCAAGACACGTGTTTTAGTTGCGCATTCTAATTGGGTTGACGAGCTCAATAAAGTGCTTTGGTCATGTCGCACTACACCCAGCTCGGGCACAGGCAAAACCCCATTCAGCCTTGCCTATGGAGCTGAGGTCGTCATCCCTGTAGAGGTCGGATTGCCATCTGATAGAGCAGGTCGGCATAACAATCCTAACAATGAGCAACTTTTAAGAGAGAACCTAGACCTTATAAAAGAAGTCAGGGAGATGTCTCACATAAGAAATATGGCGCATCAAAGTTGTGTCGCCAGATTTTATAATAAGCGAGTTCGAGCTTGTCAATTTCAGGTTGGTGATTTGGTTTTGTGCAAAGCTGGGCTCACTAATGCTTACTCGCATATGGGGAAACTTGCACTGAATTGGGAAGGTCCGTATATGGTTGTTCAAGTTAAGCGACTTGAATATTACGTGTTAGCAGATATGTAAGGACGCAAGTTACCATATATTTGGAATGTACATAATTTCAGAAGATTTTATAGTTAATGTATATGTTAGTGAGGAATCTGTTTGCGGAAATGTAAACCATACATGCAATACAATAAAGAACAAACAGTTTGATAAAGTCTTCACTTTTCTATTTTTGTTCAAAAAATTACAAGTTTCAATGCAGGAGATCTAGATACAATTTTTCAAAGAAAGAAACAAAAATGCAAAAGCAATACACAAAGAAAAGAAAATTTCTAAAACTAATCATCCGTCAGATTGATGGCATGGACGTGTTAGCAGCAGCAGGAGTTGAGGAGCGAGCTGGAGGCGAGCGAGCGATGGGCTCGGGAGCTGGTGCACTAACGGGCGACCTGGCTGGTGCCACGACGGGCTGAGAGTTAGGCGGAGTGCTCAATGGCTCCTCTTCAGCCACAGGAGCCCCTTCAACTCAAGAGTCAAAGGAGGGTAGGCTCGTTGGATCCTCCCCTTCTTCTAGGACTGAAGGAGGCCAGACAGGTACCCCATCCTCATTGAGCTCCCATCTCAACCACACCGTTGCATCAACAAGGGGAGAAAGGCTTTTACGCTGCTCGTCGAGGTTCTCCCCGTCGAAGAACGCCAACTCGCGTATTGGGAAGTCTGGGCGATGTTGCAGCACCTTCCCACGGATCTCATTGTAGTTCTCTGTGGTCATGTTTGCAGACGCCACCGCCACAGCGTCTTGGAACGCAGCTGAGCCCACCAACCATTCTACCCCTTGAGCTCGGGCGATACTTACAAAGCGCCCGTGAGATGTCTTCAATTCGTTCAGGGCCTCTTCAGCTGCATTGAGGTTCTTGTCGGCCTCAGTGACCTGGTGCCTTAGGGAGCTCAGCTCGTTTAGAGTACGGTCACTTTCGACCTCAGCTTTCTTGGCCCATTCCTCAATCCGGGCGGCCTCAACCTTCGCCGCTTGGATCGCGCTTTCTTTTTCAGCCCGGGCTCGCTCCATCTCCTCCCTGAGCTTGTTATTCCTGCTCGTGAGCTCCTCTGCTTGACTCTCCACAGATGTAGCTTCCGTGCCCATCTCAGAACCTTGTAGATGATTGACATCATCCACTAGGCTAGCCTTTTCTGCGGCCAACTGTTTGCAATTGGTGCTGAGCTTGCTATTCTGAGCGCGAGCTCCTTGTTCGCTCTCGAACAACGCGATTCCGTAGCTGAACGCCTACCAAACAGCAATAATTGTTAGTCCCTTAGATGAAATAACAAAGTAATCATGCAGGTGCAAGTAAATACTTACATCCATCAGTTTGACCATGGCGACTTGCCCGCCATGCTGCTGTACAAAGGTCCTTGCCCGCTGACGATCCACGAGAGGCACAAAGCTTTGCATGCCTTGCACCATGGCGGGCTGGCAGTCCATTTTCACATAACTGAAGCCCTTTGGATATGCGATATTGGGCACCGACACTGAGGTCGACATAGGTGCAGGCTCAGCTGCGGCCCGTGCTATGGCAGATGGTGCGTTTGACGAGTGCGCGGCTGCAGATTGAACTGCCTACGCGAGTTGAGTCCCCATGCTTGTTCTACGCCGAGTGAGAGGGACCTCATCCTCATTGTCAATCTCCTCACATGCACGCTTGCGTGCACTGGGGGCCACAGTTTCAACCTTTTGCTCGGCGTGAGGCCTGGACGCTGAGCTGGATCCACGGTGTGACGAGCTGCGTGATTGTGGCGCTGAGGGCGGCCGCTCATCGAACTGCATCTGTCTTTGTGAAGCGTTGCTCGACGCGTGACCTCGGGAGCCCTGGGCTCGCTGACGTTGCCTCTCAAGTATGCTACTTATTTCCCTTGCACAAACAAATACATAAGACTCAGCTCGACTAGAATTCATAGTATATGATGAAAGTATACCTTCTGTGAATTGGTTTGCCACGTCGAGAAACCCGAACACGGCTAGTTGCTCCGAGGTAAGCAGGGTTTCTAAATCTATTAAGTTCTCCTTCCTCGCATACTCAAGTAGCTGATTTTTCATATTTGTATCCCAAGGCAGTAGCTGGGGGTAATTGGCATGTGCATTCAGCATGCGCCATTCAGATAACCGAGCAGCGAGGTCATTGCTTATTCTTTCTGTTCATGTGTTGCGAACAAAAATGAACTGCCTCTTCCACCTCGCCACTTTGTTCCTCACATTTTTGAAGAGCTGGCTCTTCTCCCTCCCCGAGAGGTAATACCACTTCGCGCCTCTAGAGTTGGGACATAGCCGGCATTGGAACAGCGACCTAAACACTATTGCCTTCGCCGGTATCTCCAACCTCGCACACAACAGCATAAAGCCTATGATGAACCTTATGTTGTTGGGCGTCAGCTGCGTCAGAGCCAGCTCATAATCTGCCAACTCGTAATCTGCCAGCAGATCAAATATCAACCCGGGCAGGGGAAATCGCAGGCCGGCCTCAAAATGATCCACGTACACTGGTATCCAGCTCGTCTATGACACCATGCACGCCCTCTCATTCTGTGCGCCAGCTCGGAGCAATATCGTCTTGGGGATTTGATACGCCCTCACCATCTCCTTTAGTTTCTTGTACCCACTTATTGAGGGCGAATTGTCTGCTACTTCATGATGAAGCGCCGCCCTGAATCTAAATCCGGCGGGCAGGTCCTTGGGCGCCTTGCGTAGGTTACTCAACCTACCCGTGATTACCCTATTTTCCCATTCTCCAACCACGGGTAGATCTGGTTCGTGGCCAACCACATTCCCCGTCTCTTCCTCGCGGCTGGGTGTCTCTTTAAAGGACGAGCTGCTAGGTGGTTAAGTGTGGTGGTCGCCACCATCGTCCTTAGCGCTTGAACTAGTGGTGCTTTCAAGCGTTATTCTCTCCGGCAAGTCCTGCAGTGCCGGCGGCACTATCATCGTGATAGGTTCTATAGAAATAACCCATTCCTCTTCCTCTTTTCTGCCCTGGTTACCTCGTAGCTCTCTAAGTTCTCTAAAGAAATCCATTTTACTTGAGATTGATGTGTAGCTGTAGTGTTTACGGTCTGGTGCTCTGTTCTTCAAGATGCAAATGCTTCGTTGCAGAGAATCTCAGTAAACTCAAACAAACAGTGAAATGGAAAATGGAAAGGGAAATGGTTATGCAAAGAATAAAACCGAAATTGCAGTGTTAATTTTCGTACGCGTGTCTCTGACATGCCAGTTAGCGTCCCACACGTCGCAGGCGTTTAACCCCTTTCGTATAGCGTGCGCCAGTTTTAGCTGTTATGTCCCCTCAAATGCTGAGCCAACATTTATGATGGGGAGGCAAAGAGATACGGGAGATCAATCGTATCTCCTCAGGGATTTGGTTGAGTCAGAAAAATTCCCAAGATTCAGAACATAACAGGTTGATCTGTTTCTTATCCCATCCATACCAGCTCGTCATTGTGACCACATTGATCAAGTTGTCGCAAGAGCGATAGCTCGTCGGACACCACAGATCGTAAGATCTTCAAGATCACTCTACTTAACCTCGTCGCACATACGAGGTTCATTTTGCTGTAGCTCGGTTTTGGCACCATGTTTATTCAAAGATCTCAAATCGCTCTATGGTTGAGGTCGCCTCATCTCAGCTCGTCCCTATGTTCGAGTGACAGCATCACCTAGTCGCTTCAAGATGTTTAACTGTATTCAAGATTCAGGTCGTTACACGATCGCTTGCGCTTATGTCAACGTGGACGAGCTCGTTGAAATAACGAGCCTACCTTTTGTGAGCCACTCCAGCTCGCTGATATACCGAGCCCATGATGGTCAGGTTACGGATATCAGCTCTCCTGTACACCCTCAGGCTTGTAAGCTCGTTGTACTTGTACAAACCTTGTGGGGTCACCAGAAGCACAGATTGTAGAACTGCGATCTGATCGAACCTTCCCATTAGGATATGTAACTGGTGCCACCTTTTAGATCGACCGTTAACGAGGTCACTCACAAACTGCAAGAGTTGTCAATCCGATACCCCAACTCGAACATTGAGCCACGGATACATTCAACCCAGTTCGTCAACCGAACACCAAGGGGGGAGCAATGTTGGAATAGGCCCAACATTCAATTTGGGTTGTACATAACGGGCCTAGGCTGCCACCCATTAGCCCAAGTTAAGGGAGCATCAGTACAAGCATACCCACGTGACTAGTGCCACGTGGGCCAATGAGATGCTTACATGTACAGAGGCATGTCAGCACTTGAAGCTATAAATACCCCCCTAACTACCTCCAATGAAAGTAATTAATCTCTACGCTTCTCTCTCTACAATTACTCTTTGAGAGCATCTTTCTCTAGAATATTGAGTATTGCTGACTTAAGCGTCGGAGTGTTTTCCCCAAGGAAACGTCCTCGGGAATTTCAGGTGTGGAAGCAGCCGAAGACCTCAACAGTGTTGGATGGTGAAGCTGCCCAAACACCAACCACTACTAACAACTTGAGTGTGGGCTTTGGTCCAGGTCGTTTCAATTAGTTTTCCTAATTTTTTAAATTATATCTTTAAATTACAAGTCTTATTAGAAGTCTTAAGTATTTTTATTTCATTGAGAATCTTAGTTTATATATATATATATATGCTTTTAATCAGAATCTTAGTTAAGAATTCTATTTCATAGAGCAGCTAATCATAACATTTTCAAAAACTTTCAACATGTCATGCTTTGAGATTGTCTGATCCAATCACCTTTAGGTGTCATGCTTAAGGATGCTTCCTCATTGAGTGTGATACCTAAAGAAACCTAGTGTGACTTTTAGGACATTTTTATCTTTTCCTTTTATCTTGTTTACTGTTCACACACTGTTTACTAGGGTTGTTCGCAGTGTGGTTTGATTCCGATTTTAATATTTTTTAAACCAATCCAATTTAATTAGTTAATAAAATTTTTAAACCAATCCAATCCACTATTATATGATAACCAAACCAATCCAACTTAAATCGGATCGGTGTGGTTCAGTCAAATTGATTGGTTTTTATCATTATTAAATATATGAGATAATGTAAAAATATTTTAACATCAAATAGAAAACATAACTATAAAACACATTAACATTCAAATTAGTAAAAACATAATAAAATTTATAAATTATAAATAAGTTTTTATACTTCTTTACATTTGTAAAAATTAAAAAACTTTGAAATTCTTCTTGGTTACATCACTAGAGATATCAAGAATAATAAAAGATGACTTCAAGTTTGTAGCACAGTATAAATAATTCTTAAAGATTAAAATTAATTTTTTTCTTAATAATAATTTAATCACATCTTCTAAATCCTATTAAAAGTAAATAAAATTTAATATAAATATCACTAAAATTGATTAGAAACATTAATAATCAAAATTTAAAACTTCTAAATCAAATATCCAATAATAGTAGAATATCAAGATTAGATTTATTATATTGTTTTAAGACTTTTAGAATAATACTTTTTTAAAACTTAATTAGAAGAATCATAATATTAATTTAAGAACAAATTAGAAATTCAGGATTCTAAGAGTAAAGGCGCAAACCAATTTTCAGGAGATAAGAGTTACAGGTGAATTAAAAATTTAGAATTAAAATTAGGGTGCATGATTAAAATGAAAAAATAACTTAATGAATATGGAGAGGTTTTATTTTTATTTTTTAATTAAATTAATGAAGTTATTATCTTGTAAAATAAAAAAAAAAGAAATTTTAAAATACTA
>BPVZ01000014.1:2763898-2789558 GCA_020521535.1 Rubroshorea leprosula
CTTCTGCAAACAATTACATGCGTGCTGATGGTCAAAACACTGGCAATTTCATCACGGTATGCTACGCTTATGATTACTTTTTTATTTTCCTTTTTAATATATCATTGAGCCTCATGGCTATGCAGATATTCCTTGCATATATGTTTTCTGGTTTTGACAATTCTTTCTTTTATTTGTCTAACTCTTTAACTATTGTATTTTATAAATAAAGGAATAAAAAAAGGATATATCTTGGGCAGTTAGCAGTAGACCAATTGGTATTATACCTTTTTTCATTAATGTCTTAGAAATAATTTAGAGAAAAGAGAAAATTAGGACTAACATTAAGTCTGTGGGACATAGTGTGGGTAATGGTTGAGGTTAGTACATTTTGATTTTCCCTTTTCTTGTAATTTTTTGCTTAAACCACTTTGATTATAAAGAAGATGGTTGAGGTCCTTGAGGATCTTCTATAGCTTGACCTATGTTCTTGGCTAATAACTGATGTATTTATAAAAGCTGATAAAAGTTTTCTATTTTGTTTTAAGAAATAAAATTTTGTTTCTGTTTTATTTTTGTAACACTTCCTAAACAATGTAATTAATTGGAAGAAATTTCCATGTTGCAAAAGAGAGGTTAGAATTTAACATTTCTTTTTCTTTAATACCCTCAATAATTTAAATGATGGAGGGATGAAGTTTTGATGTGAGGGCATTATAGTAATCTCATACCTATACCTTTTAAAATTGTAATTCATTTCCAATATCTTTGATTAGGGATGGGGGTTGAGTTTCTAGTAAGTAGAAATTATGGATTTGAAATACTTGTCATCAAATTTAATGTAATTTATTCATTCATTCCAAACACAATCTAAAATTATAATCATGGATTTCAAATAAACTTGTTTTCCCGTCCCAGTCACAATTAAAAAGGTAAAGAATTAGAAATGAATTCTATAGAATTTTGTTAGAAGGTTCTGTTGGTTAAAATTCTATAATATTGCTCTTGCATTAAAGTGATGATATTTTCTCTTGCGTTTAAGTGCAAATGTCCTTCATATTGTAGTAACTTTATCAGTTTCTCCTAGCTTGACGGTATTGATTAAAGTCCATGATGCTGTTCGACTCAAAACATGCAGGATTGTGTTTTGTTTATGTTTTGATGCTTTTTTCACAAATACCAAAATATGAACATAAAGAGTGTTTTGAAATACATTTTGGTAGAAAGTTTTTCCTTTGAACTCTGATAAAATGTTAAATGTGTTTGCCCTGGATTCACCTGGAAGATTTTTGTTTTCACTTATCAGTGGATTTTAAGTTCATGCTCAACATGTTAAATGGCAATTTGTAATAGGCTTTTTCCATGTCTGGTTTCAGGATCGACCTTCGACCAAGGTTCATGCTGCCCCTGGTGGTGGATCCTCGCTTGGATACCTTTTTGGTGGAGGTAGTAACTAAGATATGGCTTCGTATCTTGGTGGTAATGGATGTAATGTTTGTTGATGTTGATGGAAGCTATATTGTCTTGCTTAAACCATTGGAACTTGGTGTTTGATGTGATGTAATGGTTGGGTTTTAAGGTGGTTGCTTGGTTTACTGAATCAAGGGTTTGTGTTTTTGATGCATAAACATCTAATACAGAGCTCAAATGCCGTGAGCAATTTATGTTTTCGTAGTAATCCTTGTCTTTTGTATTTCTTCAGTTCTAATGTTTCCAAAATTCTTTATTAGTGTCTTTGCAAATATGTTTATTTAAATTTCGATTAATATAATTGTGATTTTTTATTTTGATTTTTATAAATTTTACAATTTTAAATAAAAAAATTCATTTGCTTTTATGTATTTTTATAACATATTTGTTTATGACAATTTGTAAATATTTTTTTTGTACATGACAAATTGTAAAATTATTAGATAATGACATATTACATATAGCCCTGGGCATTTGAAACCAGAACCGACGGATTATCCAAAAATTGAACCGAAAAAATGAATTTGGTTCGATTTAAATGGTTTTTGGTTTTTATGTTTCGATTTTTATATTAACCGAATGATTTTGGTTCGGTTTTGATTGAATTTTTCAAAAATCAAAAATCAAAAATAAAATCGAAATTAAGATAAAATAGATAAAATATAATAAAATATGATAAAATATAATAAATTATGTGATAAAATATAATTTATTATTAAAAAAATAATTGATTAATATTTATTTAATAAAAATCAAAACCAATTCAATTTCATTGATAAAAATTAGTAATCAAACCGATTAATTTATAAAAATTTTGGTTCAATTTTGATTCTCAAAATTAAAACCAAATTTTTTTCATTAATTTAAAATCGGTTTCGGTTTAAAACCAAAATCGGTTTTGCCCACCCCTAATTACATAATTCAAATAAGTGACAAAGATTAAGTCATGTTAGATTTGATTTTGTAATAATTCGAAGTATGATAAGACTCCTAATGGTAGCCGTGCGTTTAACTAGATTTGGAGTTTTGATCATTATCTCCAAATTACGAGGAGGCTCGATAATGTCGCCCAGTCTATTGCCTGGCGACGGTTGCTCAACCGCCTCCAGCGAAAGAAATGAATATGGAAGCCGGATGATTGTTTAATGGCGAAGTTGTAGGAGACCTACCTGGGAAAGTCAAATGATAGAAATACTACGGTCTCCCATGATGTTAAGAGAGAGAATAGAAGTGGAAACTATTAGAGCTCGATTGGAGCACCTATTGGAGCACCGGATGAAGGGCTGGATTGCATAAAAAATTTGTCCAATCCCACATAATCTCAAGTTTAGAGGGTAATTTAGACAGAATAAATAATGTCCAGTATTTTATCTAATTTCATACCTATCATATAAATTTAAGCCCAATAACCTCATAGGATAAGGCTGGATCGAATTAAATTTCCTGAAACTTCCATTTTTTCTCCTCCACCTCTCTCCCGATTCTCCTCCCTCATCGACTGGTGGCGTCTACCCGTCTCTTCTCTCCCCGATTCTCCTCCCTCACCGACAGCGTCCTTCTTTTTCCTCAATTCTCCCCTTGCACAGAAAGGTCCCTACGATTCTTCTCTCATTGATGATTTCTCTCTCCTTGATTCTCCTTTATCACCAGTGACTCTCTCTCCCTACTCTCCTCTCCCACCCATGACTTTATTTCTCCTTTTCCGGTCAGATCCCGCATGTTGGCTTGGCTTGATAGGCTTCACAAATTTGTTGTAGGGGATATAAAGTCATGTTGTTTTCTACTTCATTTGGTCTAGGTGGGTGTTGTATTGAAGAAGATGAACAGTTTTAACTTGAAATCAGAAAAATATTTCATTTGAAAGAAGAATCACTGTTCACTTGTTTGATTGTTTAGAAAATAGATGAAAATATTTAATTGATAAAATTGAAATTTATTCAACTAATTAAGGAAGTTAGTTTCATTTTCATTTCAAAGGAAACAACGGTAATGAAGTCGTTTTGTTTTTTTTTTTTTTTTTTTTTTAACATTCATGAGAACTTATATTATTTAATCAACGATAATTTACATCAATACATACATCAATACATACATCAATACATGAAAGATTATATAACATTGTAGGTGAATTGATGGTCTAATAGAAAGGACACTTATTCTTAAAACATTGTTTAGTCATCCAATCAACTACGGAGTTAGCCTTCCTGCATACATAGTTAAACTCGCAAAAAGAGAAAGGTTTGCACAACTCCCATACTGCCCATCCTACTGCAACTCTTAGTGCAAGAGTTTCAGCCATTAAAACAAAACTAACTGATTGTTTGAAGGCAAGACCATCAACAAGAATGCCCCTACCATTGCAACAGACCATAGCTAGTCCTGCAATATCATTTTTAACGTCCACAGCTGCATCAATATTACATTTAATAATACCTTTTGGTGGTGGACTCCATCATTGTGACTTATCTTCTGTTCCATCCTTAAGATGTAGCTTTGGTGGAATGAGAAGGTCTTTACCATTTGCTCTACAAAACTCAGTTGCTAGAAACATGGCTTTTTGAACTACCATTTGCGGTTGCAATTTATGGTCTTGAAAAGTACCAAGATTCTTGTTTTTCCAAATATACCAAAACAAACAAGCTGTTTCTTCCATTATATTTGGAAAAACCTTTTCCAATCAAGAAAAAACAAAACTCCACCAATTAACCATTTTAAAAATAGATGAAATAGAAGGACGGAAGGTTAGTTGAGAGACAAACCAAGTTCGAGCAGCATATTAACAAGTAAACAACATATGGGTAATAGACTCGTCATTCCCGCCACAAAGAACACAAACGGGGCTCTCCACCATCCCCTTATGAAAAAGATTTGCGCACAAGGATGTTTTCGTTAACAAATATATATTTTAATATTTAATCCTCTAACATTCCAAACATATATTAGGACCATTAAATCATCTAATCTTATCCTATTCAATTTAATTTTATTAATTTAATTTTATTAATTTAATTTTATCTTATCATATTCAATGTTGTATTTCAAACCATGCGTGTCGGTAACAGGTAAGCCCGAAGGCTGTTCTCGTCCCTATCAGGGGAGAAGCCAACCATTTCTCCTTCTTACGAACCAGTCCAATAGGTTCACCACTAAATTTAAAAATTTAGGTTGAAGTGATTAGAAGTTACTTGAAAAAATTCTCTCCAACCGCCAATCCCCCATACTAAAAATAATAATAATAATAATCTTGTATTTCCCTAAGGGTTTAAAACGGTGCAGTGAAAGTGATGTAAAATTTAAGAAGTTAAATATTTAATTTGATCTCTTATTTTTATTTTTAAATTAAATTTATTTTTTAATTTTTAAAAATGTTAAAAATATCTTTTAATTTCAATTTTTGATATCAATTTAATCTTTTTATGGCTTAAATGCTGATGTGATAAAATTTTTTATTAAAAATGTCATTTTTTTAAAATTTCAATATTACAAAGATATATCACATGAATTGAAAATGTTGATGTGATAAAATTTATATATATATATATATAGTAATAAGAGGTATATCATTTTTACAGTTAATTATAAAAAAAGAAGTTTATTATATTAATTAAATATTAAAATTAATTAGTTAAAAAATTAAGTTATTTAAAATGTAATTAATAATTAAATATTTATGTAATTAATGGTTATAATTAAATGGTAGGATCGGTTAATTAATAAATTAAATCATTAACGAAATAAAGTCTTTGCGCGTGTTCTTTCATCTTCTCCGATTTCCCGTCTTCTCTCTCCCTTGTCTAATCCTTTCTTCATTGTTCTCTTCATCCCTCTCCCTCTCCCTTCTTTAATCCCTCTCCAGTGTTCTTGTTCTTAGCATGCCCACCTGCCATATAGACCCAACCGAAGCAAGCCATGACTGTCAAAAAGGACAGCTTTGACGGATCTACTCTCCCTGTCTCCATGGCTGCATCATAAAGTTATAATGAAACAATCCCTAACAAGATCGTAACTGCACCATCATATTCTGACGGATCTACTGGACAGCTTTGACGGATCTACTTTCTCTTCATAGCTAGCCAATTGACAAAACAAAGGTAACTAGTTGAGGGATTTCTGGGATTTTGAATAACGAGGTTTATAATATCATTTTCTTTAGTATTTTTTTCTTACTTTTTTGGAGTTGTGTTGAATTGATGTTTTCAATCACCAATTTTTCATGACTGATTTAGATCTGGGTAAGTCATAGCAGCAAGCATCAAGAAGAAATCTTTTGATTTAGGTATTGTTTGGATTGGAGGTATCGGACGGGGAGGGAGGGGAAGGGATGGGGACGGATGATAAGGGAGGGGGAGTGAGGGAGGTTGTCCCTTTTCTCTTGTTTGGGTTTTTAAAGAGGTAGAAGGGGAGGGAGATCTGCGGATTCTAACTCCTTTCAACTACCTTCAAATTTGCAATCCTTTTAATTTGGGGGTTTGAGAGGGGTTGCAAGGACTATTTAAATTAAATTAAAAATAATTACATAATTAATTTTTTTATATATTATCTTGTATTGTACTTATTTAGGATGGATTTATAAATTTAAAATTAATTTAAATATATATATTTTTACCTTAATTATTCAAATATAAAAAATATAATCCTTCTTTTTTTATTTTTATTTTTATTTATCCAAATAAAATTAACACAAATCATCTCCTTTCATTTTCATCACTTTCCTTTCCTTTCTTTCCCCTCCTTTTCCTTCTATTTTCCTCCGTCCCTACCCCTTCCCTTCCCTTTACTGTTTTCTATCCAAACAGTACGTTAGGGTTAGTAATTTGAGTGATTTAATGCGAAGTGGTCAAAGATGGAAGAGGGTTTGTAGATCGGGATGGAAGATGAGGAGGGGGGAAGCCGAAAGTGTTATTTGCCATCGATTGTTGTTGGAGTTTCATTTCTGTGTACTTTTTGTTTGTTTCTTGAGAAAGGTTGTCAAGAGAAGAAGAATCATAGAACCAAATATGCTTAGGTTATGAGTTGCCGGAGAAGAAGACCTTTCTCACAGAAAAGAATCTGGTTTTAAACTGGCCTTATATGCTCACCGTCATTGAACAAGATGATGGAATTTTTTTTTTCTTTTTTGAATATTTTGGTCGGTTGCCATGTCAAGTATAAATTGTCACATCAGCAATTTTTAATCGATGTCACAGTTCTCTGTAATTTTTTTTTACCATGATTAATAAATTAATTTTATTAGTTGTTAGCAATTTAATTTTATTAGTTGTTAGCAATGTTTTTGGACTCGGCCCGGTGGCTGGCCCATTTTGACCACCGAGTCCGGGTCAACTAGTTGAACCGGTTCACCCAATCGGTTCAATCGGTCAACTAAAGTCAACTAAAAAACTCTTTTTTTGGGCATTTTTATTGAATTTTGCTTTTATACCTTACCTTCACGGTTTCACCCGAAAACGATACAGATCGTTTTGAGCAGAACAGACGAGGGAGATGAAGATGATCGACGAAAGAGAAGAAGTGCAACGACGGAGGAGAGGATCGGCGGACGCTCGGCGGAAAAGAAGATCGACGGACGATTGGCGGTAGAGAAGATCGACGAACGATCGCGGAAGAGAAGATCGGTGCACCATCGGCGGACAAGAAGATCGGCGGACGAGAAGATCGGTGGAAGAGACGATCGACGGACGGTCGGCGGATGATCGACGGACGATCGGCGGACAATCGGCGAACGAGAAGATGATGAAAATTTCAGCCCGGCCGGTTGCAGCGGGTCGCACGAGTTCAACGAGCGGGACGGGTCTGACGGGTTTCAACGGGTTTCAACGGGCCATTTGCTTAAACGGGTTGAAGTATTCGACCGGCCCGTTTTCAGCTCCGGGTCCGGTTGAACTGGTTCAACCGGTCGGGCCGGGTCGGGTCCAAAAACATTGGTTGTTAACAATTGAAAATTCGATTTTTAGAAATCCGATAAATATTTCACCTCTCTCAATGAGGCGCGCGACCATCGACTTCTTGGCGGAGTTCAAGTCCTCTGGAATATTAAATCTAAAAAAAATTGATATTTTTAACGGAGAAATTGGTTATATCAGAGTTAATTAATGGAGGAGTTCAAGTCCTCTGGAATATTAAATCTAAAAAAAATTGATATTTTTAACGGAGAAATTGGTTATATCAGAGTTAATTAATGGAAGGATTAAATTCGTATTAAAAATATTGAAGTTTGAAGATAATTTTGATATTTTTTAAAGTTTAAAAATAAATTTAATTAGAAAAATGAAAGTTGAGGGACGAATTTGGATATTTAACCAATTTAAATTCTTGTGTTAACAGACGACTTTTCTGAATCTAGGGAGAATCAAACCTGTTTTAGGAAAGTCAAATGATGGAAATATATAACGGTCTCCCAAGATCTCAAGGGCGAGAATAGAAACGGAAACTGTTAGGATTTAAAAGGACACAATGAAAGTCATAAAAGAAATTTAAAATTCTTGTATTCACAAAGTTAGAATTCTTATGAATTCATTAATAATTAAGAAAAACTACAGTTAATATCTCAAAGAAGTGTGCCTTTTTTATGTGTAATTTTGATCTACAACTTTTGCATAAATCTTAGAATCTAAGACAGAACTCCTCTAACAATAATTCACATGTACGTTTGTGGATTATAAGAAGTCTAGATTTCAATAACGTTAGCAATTGAGAGTCTAGTTGGTGTTGGATTTAGTACGGCGCACCAAAAGCAAAGATTAAAATTTTTTAAAGTCCTTTTTCAATGCACCTAAAATTCTTATGAGTTTTTTGATGATTAATAAAGGGTTTATAATCAATATCTCAACAATACGTGTCTCGTTGATACATAGATCTAATTAATATCCTTTAATGAAACCACCTTGGAATCCAAGTATATACTCCCTCTGTTCAACAATATTAGTCGTTTTAGGTTGAAATTTTTGTTTTTATTTATTTGTCATTTTAAGCAAATCAATATTACTTTAATTTTTATTTCCAATTTTACCCTTTAATAAAGACTTAATGACTCTAAGTTTTTAATTCTAGAAAAGAAAAAGATTCTTCGGCTTCCTTCATTTCATTTGAATTCTGAAAAACCTACAGTATTTAAAATGATTAGTCAATTTCTCTTATATTCCCAATACATCAAATCTACTCTTATTGACTTTCAGATTTTCCATTTAACAATGGTTCTTAGAGTTTTGCCATTGTAAATTTAGAAAAAATTCAATGGAAGACAAAGAACCAAAGGAGGGGAAGAAATTTGCGTTGGATATTGATTTGAATGCCCTTGCGATAGAAAGACTAGATATTAAATCAAATGCTTCTGCGGAAGAAGGGATGAACATTAACTTGAATGCCCCAACTTGTTGTGGATTGAATATCGACTTGAACATCCCTATTGATTGTGGAATAAATATCGACTTCAATGCTCCTACTTATTGTGGATTGGATTTGGATATCAACTTGAATGCTCTAGCCAATCTTGGATTTGATTTAAATAAAAATGCAATACCACCAATTTTTGTAGAGGAAAAATTGCAACAGGTATACGAGGATATGTTAAAAATTTTTTGGTGAATGAAGGTGTTGGAAACTTAGAATTGCAGCCAAGTTTTTTTATGAACAAAACGATGGATAGAAGAGAAGACTAGAGGGAAAGGGAATCAACTGGTAGATGGAATTCCTATAAGAAAAGGGTAAAATGGTCTTTTTATTTTATTTACCACTAAAATTAAGAATAATTAATCATTGTCTTAATTCTTGTGTAAAAGGCTTAAATGAAAAACATAGTGGAATAGGGGGAGTAATTCCTTTAGTAATAATCCACAATCCACATGTATGCTTAGGGATTTAAATAAGGTTGGATCTCTAAAAGTGCTAGTGATACCCAATTAATTCTCCTTTGGCTTTTCATAAAGTAATTTTAGTAGCTTAAAATTTCTACAATAGAAGATTAAGATTTTCTATTTTTCACTGTTATTTATATTTCTAGGAAATAGAATGCAACAACATTTCTAATTAAAAATTCAAGATCTAAGAATTGAAATAGAAAAATAAGAATTGAGAAGAAAGGAGAAGAACATAGCCATTCACAAGTCGAAGTAGAGGGAGAAGTTGAAGAGGAATGGCAGTTGACGAAGTGGGCAAAGGAAGGGTAAGGAGAACGATGCTGACCAAATGAAGACGGAGACAATGTTAGTGTCAGTTAATAGTGGCTGATGATAAATAGTGAGTGATTGGAGTTTCAAACTGGGAATATATGAGAGGAAATGAGGCTAGTTGCAATAAAGAAAGAAGTGAAGAATGAGAGATAGGCGAAAATTAGGGACTTAAGATAGAAGAGTTTTGGATTTTTTTAGTGTTTTAATAAAATTAAACAAAATAAAAAAATAATTATGTAAATTTGAAAAGAAAGACGACTCAAATAGGTTGGCTCATTATTGACTCGTGACCTATCGAGTTTTCTCAATAGGTCACAAGGTAAGAATGTTTGACCCTAACTTGTTTTAAACTAGTAGGTTAATGAGTCGGGTTAGGAATCGTCACCCCTTACAAAAGACTTACCATTTTAATCTAATTAAAATTGTTAAACTTACTTTTCAAGTTAAAATAGAAAACTTGGAAAAAGGAGACTTTCTTTTATTACCCTTTTTTCTCTTCCTTGCCACACACCCTAGTCCATGTTGGACTAGGAGTGCCAACTATTGGCTTTGCCCATGTGTCGTGCATTCCTTAGCTTGATGGGCTAGGGTTCGACCCATAAGTCCTCCAAGGTCTCAAATGCCACTTTGAATTTTTTTCTTGTCTTTAACTTAGAACAAATCCAAACTTGAATTAATTAATTTAATTTAATTAATTCTTTTTGCTAATTTAATTTAAAACTTAATTAATTAATTTCTCTTTTGAAAATAATATTTTTACATAAATTAATCCCTATCCATAAACTTATATTTATAGAAATCCCAATTCTTATAATGCACTAAGTGTGTGACCCTTTAAGTTTCGATGACTCTAACAATGTTAAAAACTCACAAATTAAGAGTGGTATCTACACATTATGGCCACCCAAAATGATAGAAAAGTTGAAGGCTTCAATGAACCTTCCTATGATCGATGTACTTGTGTATTTCAATTCCCTCGTCACTAAATTCTCCATCAAGTAAGACACATATTATGTGTCATCATCCTTAAAACTTAATATATCTTTTCTTGATTCTCAAGACAAACATACTTAAACAAATCTTCATTCTTACATGGCCATGGACTTCACAAGTAGTCTCATCTTAATCAAAGGGTCAAAAATATCTTCTTCCATATACTCAAGAGAAATGATTCCTATCATGACTTGCCCATTACTATCATGTAATTCGTGATGTGCCTAATAACTGTATTACTCATATTGTTTCAGACTAGCTATTTTTAATAACATTAAAATATACAAGTCATGACATAGAATAATGATGATCTCAAGTTAAAGGATCACTTACATTCATGTTATAGTTGAGAAGCTACAAATTACACGTGCATGTAGAGTTCTATGGCATCACTTTAAGCCACCCACATGTGACACTTGACTTCATGAGAAGAAATCTTGTCACCTAGCAAGCATCACACATAATAATCATTATATCATTGATATCCCATTTCAATGATGTGTAAGACTAATGAAGAATTTAAGAATGTTGCTATTGCATCATATGATTTTCACTAATTGTAATGACTGTTATTACCTTTTGATGCAATAGATATCTTAAAGACATTATCGATATTATTGAACACAAAAGAATAAAAATTAATATATGATAAATAAATGCCTCATGTATAAATATAAATGTCATAATCCCAAGTATAAATAAAGTTGGCTCAATGATGCACTTTAATAGTTGGATCTTCTTCTTGGTAAAGAATAATTTAGTAGCCTAAATCTTTATTGAAAAAATTCAGGGTTTTTGTGTTTTCTACTTCTATTTATATTAGTAAAAATAGAAGACTAGCCATTCTAATTCAATTAGAATGTCAAACTAAGTCTTCAAGTCAAAGTAAAAACTTGAAAAGAGAAGACTTTTCTTCCACTACCAAAAAAAAAAAAAAAAAAAAAAACCCCTCAATTGTGACTCTCTTTTCCAATGCAAACGGTCACAATAGAGGACATTGCAAATACTATTTTAGTACAATTTTAGTGCACATCGTCACAATGGAAGGCATTGCAATAGGCAACTTTTTTTTGTTGTGTTCCCAATTTTCTCTCTTTTTTGCAACACATCCCTTTCCATATTGGTCTAGGAATTCAACTAGGGTTTCCTTGCCCTGTGTGTCGCAGAACTCTAGTCCAATATGGGCTAGGGTTTGGCCCGTAAGTCCACTAAAGACTTAATTGCCACTTTTGAATTCTCTTATCCTTAACTTCACAAATTCAATCTTGAATTTATTAAATTAAATTAAATTAATTCTCTCTATCTATTTAATTTGGAACTTAATTAAGTTATTTATTTTGTAAAAATAATAATTTCACAT
The DNA here is from genome assembly GCA_020521535.1 of Rubroshorea leprosula. Lineage (NCBI taxonomy): Eukaryota > Viridiplantae > Streptophyta > Magnoliopsida > Malvales > Dipterocarpaceae > Rubroshorea > Rubroshorea leprosula. The sequence continues at coordinate 2,775,866 of BPVZ01000014.1, forward strand.
AAATTAACCCATATCAATAAATTTAAATTTATATAAATCCCAATCCCCATAACTCATTAAGTATGTGACCATCTAGGTTTCCATCAAAATGATAGTGAGAAACACACACACTAAGAGCTATATCTAACAACACATCATGGCCACCCAAAGTGTAGAAAAGTTAATGGCTTCGACAAACCTTCCTATGATCAATACACTTACGTAATTCAATCCCTTCTTTAACAATAACTCATGCAAGTTACATGCTATGTGTAATTATTCTTAAGGCTTGATGTGTTTCCTTTGATTTCCAAGATATACTAACTCAATGAATAAACACTTTTATTCTTGTTGTGTCCACATACCTTAAGTTGTCTCCTCTCAATCAAAGGGTTTAGAGATACTTTCTCTTATTAACTTGAGAGGAATGAATACTATCTTAACTCATTCATTATTCTCAGGCAATTTGTAATGCACCCAATAACTATATTGGAAAATGAGTGGTACACTTTCTAGCTTAACATACATATCAACACTCACTAGTTTAGCTATTAAAAAATCGACAATTAAAAGTTTTCCTACCTTGAATTCAAATTTAAAAATAATAGCTTCTTAATGAGTGTGTATCAAAGTGTGTGCCAGTCAATATCCAATTGTATTACTTTTAACTCTTTATAGTGGTTGTTTTTAATAGCATCAAGGAACACAAGTCGTTGCATAGAATTATAATGATCTCAAGTTAAAAGATCACTTACACTCATGTCATAGGTGAGAAGCTACTAATGAAATGTGCATGTAGTGTATTCATGGCGGGTTCATCCAGTGCACTCACTTACTTTGAGTCGCTCATATGTGATACATGATTTCGTGAGAAAAAGTATTACCACCTAGCAAAATATCACATATGATAATCTTTACATCATTGATGTTCCATCTCAATGATACATACAACTAATGAATAATTTAATAAAGTTTTTATCAAATCATATGATTCTCACTAATAGCATTGGCAATTATTTACCTTTTGATACAATAAACATTCTAAGGACTTCATTGATATTCAACGTATATAGAGGAATAAAATTAATGTTTGATAAAGAATGCCATAAATATAATGAACTAATTACAAATATATATGTTGTACTTGTGATTTTGATGATTACAAAACACATTTGAGTGACGAATTGGTTCATTTAAGTGTGTAGTTAAATTGCCAAAAGACTACAAAGTAAGTAAACTAAGATTGCACTAAAAAGAACCAAAGAGGCTGGACATTATGCAGAGAGCCGGCTTAAAGAAATCTACAGCCGGCTCTTGAAGGCAAAAGTGTAGAGAGTCGGCTCTAAGATTTGTAGCCAGTTCTACGAGTGAAAATTCACGAAAAATAGATGCAAAGCTGACTTTAACTTTGCAGCCTGCTATGAGGGCGCATTCAATGTACAATGGTCAAGTTATTTGAAGATTTCTTTAATATTTTAAAGTTGAATTTCCAAAGCCGGCTTTACATTTTGCAGCCGGTTCTCGAGGAAAACAGAATGTGCAAGAAACCCGCAAAGCCTACGTCTTGCAGCTGGCTCTTTGAGAAAAACAGAATGTGTAGGAAACCCACAAAGCTGACTGTAGAACTATAAGCCATTTGTGTAGAGCCAACTCTATATTTTAAGCCGGCTATGCTAACAATTCTACAATTCGAAATTACACGACCTGCAAAGCATTAAATGACCCCCAACGGCTAATAACGACTATTTTCAACCATGGGGTTATAAAAATGGTTGGTAAAAGATCTGTAACAAGTTTGAAGAGCATTGTATTTAATATCTTTACCTACCAACTTGTGCTTTAACTTGAGATTTTGATCTTTGAGAGATCCTTACTTGTAATCCTCTTCTTATTCTATTTGTGAGTGATCTTGGGGGTGTGATTATTCCTTCAAGAGTGATTTGTAGAGAGGATTGTTTGGGTTTAACTTGTAAAGGGGTGAGATTTGAGAGAAATACTCATCTTCTTGTAAAAGGATTAAGTGGCTCTTTTAAGCCACCCTTGTTCTTGATAATGGAGAGTGTGGAGGAAATCCTTGGTGAGTGAAGCCAAGGTAGATGACTAAGCTCCAAGTTGTTGGACTGAACCTCTATCAAATCATTGAGCAAACTCTTCTTCCTTACTCTCTTTAATTCTTTGTTTTGTGGTTGCAAAAAGGAAGAAAATTTTTAACTCTAATTCACCCCCTCTTGGAGTGCATTGATCCAACAACATAAGATTGTCTTATCAACCTAGTTGATTTGTAGGGCATACTTTAATAGGAACAACATATTTGCAACATTTAATAAGGTACAAGGTCTAAACTCAAGTGTTCGATGAGTGAATAATCACAATAATAGGAAGAATTCAAAAAGAGTTGGAAGCTAAAAATGGCAACCTTAAAGGATAATCAATGGTGGTGAATGATGGACAGATTGTGAGATCAATTAAGGAGGGAAGTTCTTGTTGTGTGACAACTAATGTTTTGGGCTAATTAACCAAATTGCAAAAAATAGACAAGAACATTGTGACTTCTATGGTTGAGCTAGGTTGGGCCTCTTGGCTTAAGCCTTAGGTGATATAAACAACAAAAGTGGTATGGGACTGTTAGTAGTCTTACCAAAGAATTTGTATTTAAAACTAGGCCCAATTGGCCAAAAGGTATCTTAAAATAAATCTAAGAATCCAATCCAAATACCAAAGAATTTGTATTTAAAACTAGGCCCAATTGGCCAAAAGGTATCTTAAAATAAATCTAAGAATCCAATCCAAAGAAGGCAAAAGAAAGATGTTGCAGACACTTGCTTCATTATAAATAAAACCCTAATTTAAAGGTGGCTACCTCAATTTATAACTTGTTGCCATTAGGGGTTCTTGATAATGATTTAGATAAGAGGAATTTTGAGATCTATGTGTTCAGATTTGGGATGAGTAACCTTGTGAGAACCCCCACAAACATACATCATGTTAAAGTATGTCCTATGAGCGAACTGGGTTGGCAATATAATCTTATATACTTGTGCATATGCTTATTATATTTATGACATTCTTTATAATCAATTGTTATTTTTTTATGTTCTTTAAATATTGATAAAGTCCTTAAAAAGTTTGTTGCTTTAATAGGTAATAGCAGCCATCCCTATTAGTAAGAATTATATGATGTGATAGTAAAATTCTTAAATAATCCATTAGTCATACATGTCATTGAGATGTGACATCAATGATGTAAAGACTATCATATGCGATATTTCACTTAGTGGTAAGACTTCTTTTCACAAAGACATGTATCATATGTGAGTGATGTTGGAATATGCCTTCTAGCCAACTAGGTTTGCAAAACAATCTTATAGACTTGTAATTATACTTATTATATTAATGGCATTTTTTATTGAATGTTAACTATCATTCTTATGCATATGTTAAATACAAAAAAAGTCATTAGAATGTTTGCTGCATCAAAAGGTAATGCCAAGCATCACTATTAGTGAGAACTGTAATGCTCTATATATTTTACTGAATATATTAGAAATTAGAGTCCTTTATTTTAAAGTTTCGGGAATTAAATTGATTAGATTTAGAGTTTGGGGGTTGTAAATGAAATTTAAAAGGAGTTGAAGGATATTTAACTTAATTATTCCAATTTTTGTGCCGAGTGACACTATAGCTATAAAGTAAAACTATTTGCTTTCACTTAATTAAAAGTCTCTTGAACCATTCCTTTGCAACTTGCCTTCCTTCTAGTTGGTCCTACATCCATCTTTTTTTTTTTTTTTTCCAATTGGGAGGACAGTTATGTTAAAGCTGTATGGAGACACACCCTTCAATTGAAATTATTTTCAATTTCTGCTATTTGTTTAAGTTTGGTGCTTTGTAGTTATAAATTTGGGTAGATTATAGATTTACTATAATATACTAAAAATTAGTTTAACTTAGTAAAATCTGACTCTAGATCCTTTGTTTAAGAGACTTTTTGGGTATTAATAGTTTGTTTAGAATAATTTGGGTTTTAGGTGTATTCACCGGTTGTGGGACATAATTTAGAACTGTGTTTTAATTTCATAATTGGTTTTAGGATAAAGACCTATTGTCTATAATTTCTATTGTTGCTGTGGACTCCATGTGCTTGCTTTGTGGGATGATTTTCTTATGAATTAATATGGCAAAATAATTCCATATGTTTATTTAAAATTTGGAGTGCTGTCCATAACTTTTGATGGGAAATAGTATTCCTTAATTATATGATCGTGTATTAATTACAAATGTTTGAGGAAGAAATTAATTTCAACTCTTGTAAGTGAAATCTACAATTAGGCATGGGATATTTAAAATGGATTGCTTTAGAAATGTAATTGATTATGTGAAATAATAAATGAAATAATATTTCTATATTATTTTGGATGAGTTTTGAATTTGTTTGACATGTGTATGTGTTTGTGGTTATAGAGTATGTGGATCTAAGTTTAAAGTTTGTGGTATTTGTTGTACCTATGATTTTGATGATTACAAAACACATTTGAGTGACTAATTGGTTTATTTAAGTGTGTAGTTAAATTGCTAAAAGATTGCAAGTAAACTTGGACTGCACTAAAAATAGACCAAAAGGATTGAAAAGGTGCAGAGAGCCGGCTCTGGAAGCTACAGCCGGCTCTACGGGTGAAGATTTAAAGGTTCGTTGTTTGGCGCGTGTGGAGAAAAGACGCACAACCGGCTCTAACTTTGCAGCCGGTTGTAAAAGTGCATTTAATGCACAATGATCGACTTATTTGAAGAATAATTAATATTTTTAAAGTCAAAATACCAAAGCTAGCTCTACCATTTTGCAGCCAGCTGTGGAAGAAAACAGAATGTGCAAGAAACCTACAAAGCCAACTGTAGAATTTTTAAGCTGGCTCTATGGAAAAAACATAATGCAAGAAACTTGAAGAATTGACTGTAGAAATGGTAAGCTGGTTGTGTAGAGCCGGCTCTAGGAAGTTAAGCTGGCTATCCTGACAATCCTGCAACTCAAGCTTTGCATCTTGCAGAGCATTTAATGACCCCCAATGGCTAGAAACGACTATTTTCGAGCAAAGGCCTATAAATATGATTGGTAACAGATCTAAAGCAAGTTTTAGAACATTGCATTGAATATCTTTACCTATCTACTTGAGCTTTAACTTGAGTTTTTGATCTTTGAGTGATCTTTGCTTGTAATCTTCTTCTTGTTCTATTAGTGTATGTTCTTGGGGGTGTGATTATTCCTTCAAAAGTGATCTATTGAGATGATTCTTGGGGTTTACATTATAAAGGGGTGAGGTTTGAGAGTACTCATCTTCTTATAAAATGATTGAGTGGCTCCTTTAAGCCACCCTTGTCTTTTTTAGTAAAGAGTGTGGAGGAAATCCTTGGTAAGTGAAGCCATGGCAGAGGACTAGGCTCCAAGTGGTTGGACCGAACCTCTATAAATTCATTGTGCAAGCTCTTCTTTTTTACTCTCCTTAACTTTGGTTTTGTGGTTGCAAAAGGGGAGAATTTTTGGAACTCCAATTCACCCTCCTCTTGGAGTGCATTGAGTCAACAATATTCAGTGTTTAGTGGACCTCTGAACAATAGGGTGAGTGCTGTGATTAGCTCCGATACAAGTGTTGCTAGCACACATCAATGCACTCTATAGTATCGTGTGATTTTATTTTATGCATTTTGCTTGTGATATTTTATTTGTGAGCATATGATTTTATGACTTGAGGTTAAATTGTCACTGGCTATTTCTTGACATGCTCAGTTGTCTAAGAACTATCTATGATACTGAATGATTATTTAATTACTAAGATTTATAATATTATGTGGTTTGACTTAATTGTCTATCATGCCTTTGTGTGTATAAGTCTAGGGATCTTAGGACTCAAATTTGTAGCTTTAAGTTAATACTTATTGGGCTTTTAGATCATGATATCCCCCCTCATTTTAGATTTGTAGATTGGAGTAGCAGTCACTAGTTTGAGAGCTTTTGATATAGGTCCCATATGCTTGTTCTATGTAGAAGCTAAGACCTCAATGCTTTTGATGTGAAGGAAGATCAATGTGCTATCAAAACGATGATTCTACTTTCGTTACTTTGTAAAGCTTTTAAAAGTATTTTCTCTCATATAATTTTTGTGTAAATTACTTTTATGTAAATTACTTTTATGTATATAAATTAAAATGGGTTTAGCCTAACTTATTTTATAACTTTGAGTATATTACCATTTTTCTTAGGATATTTTTTGTTAAAATAGATTTCCTTTACATGTAATCGATTTTCTTTCTATAAAATTTTAAAATGATTTGAAAGCAAGTTTTTTTTTTAAAGAAACATTTTATACTATGAGTGTTTTTACTTCCATTGCAATCTTTTTCTATAGTTCTTATTTTAGGACTCCCAAAAGACTAAAGGCACCTAAGGGAGGTGTGTTACATGTCTTGGTATCAGAGCCAATGTTTTGCTAATACATTAATTTGCCATATGGGTTAGAGTCTAGTGTTATAAGATTAGATTTTGCCTAGCTATTAGTTTTTGCACTCTTTGCTTGCATCAGTACCAAAGGAGAAGGATGAGTCAAGGAGTTAATATTTCTACTCTTCTTGTTGCTGATGATGTGAATGCCAGAATGGATGTAATGCAAAAGGCCATTATAGACATCAGTTCTATTTTTAGAGAGTATCTCCTACACCAGAACAACAATAATGCCAACATAATACTAGTGGTAATTCACAACAAACAGTGGACTTATAGGAAGGAAATGAACAATTGACACTGGTCAAGCAATTTCAGAATATGAATCTGCCCAGCTTCAAGGGAGTTCTTGATCCCAATATGGCTGAGTCTTAGGTTAAGAAACTAGACAAGATGTTTAAGCTCTTGAAGTGTACTGATGAGCAAAAAGTGGAGTTGGTAATGTTCACATTAGAAGGTGAAGCTGATGATTGGTGGATAGCCACTCAAGATGGGTTCATTAAGAGAGGGGAGAAAGTCACATGGGACAAGTTTGTTCAGGCCTTCTACCAGAAACATTTTTTTGAAGTTGTTTTGGAAAGAAAAGAATTATAGTTCATGAATTTGAAGCAAAATGACATGACAATTGATGAGTATCAATCTAAGTTCAATTCTCTTATGAAGTTTGCTCCTCACATTGTTAATGATGAAGCTAGGAAGGCGAAGAAGTTTCAAAAAAGGCTAAAAGTTTTCATTAGGAACAAGGTGGTTCCTTAAATGCTAAAGACTTATGATGAGGTCTTAGCCATAGCTCAAATAATTGAGCAAGACATGGATGAATAAAAGATGAAGACTCAAGACCTAAAGGGCAAGGGAAAGGCTACCAGCAACTAGTCTTTCCATAAGAAGTTTGATCAACGAGGAAAAAGGAAGATTCCTAAAAGCAACAAATTGGGTTTTGATTCTTGCAACAGGTGTGATAAGAATCATGAAGGAAAAGAATGTTACTGGCAAACTAGAGGATGTTTCAAGTGCGAGAAGATTGATCACTTGATCAAGGATTGCCCAATTCTCAAAAGAGCAATCAATAATTAAAGGAGCAAGATAAAAAGAGGCCAAGGGTTCAAGGAAGAGTTTTTGCTATCACTGAACAACAAGCTCAAAACACTCTTATAGTTATAAAAAGTAAAATACCTATCTCATTTGGGAATGCCCATGTGTTGGTTGACTCTGGATCTACCCACTCATTTGCGTCACTTGAGTATGTGTCATTTTTGCATGTTGAACCTGAGATCCTTGATTATTGCTTGTGGTAAATACTCCTTCTAAGGAGGTCTTAACATCAAGAAACATATATAGATCCTGTAAAGTTATAATAGAGGGTAGAGTCTTGCTTGTCGACTTGATTTTGCTAAATATAGTGGAATTTGATGTCGTACTTAGTATAGGTTGGTTGTCAACCCGTTGCACCATGGTTGATTGTTATGAGAAGGTGATTACCTTTCCTACTCCTAACTAGTCGATGATTCGGTTTGAAGGAGAAAAAGTTGGATCATTTCCATCACTTGTTTCTTACATGCAAGATGGTAAAATGTTGATGCATGAATGTTATGGATATTTGGCATATGTTTTTGAGTGTAAAGACAAGCCAATGTCTGTGGAAGGAGTTCAGGTAGTGGAAGACTTCCTTGATGTTTTCCCCAAGGAGTTGCCTGGGTTACCTCCAAATAGGGAGATTGAATTCACTATAGGTCTTGTGCCTTGTACTGCACCAATATCCTAGCAATCTTATAGAATGGCTATCGTAGAGTTAATTGAGTTAAAGAAGGAGTTACAATTGCTTTTTGATAAAGTGTTTAGTAGACTTAGTACTTCCCCTTGGGGTGCTTCGGCTTTTTTTTGTGAAGAAGAAAGATGGCTCACTTAGATTATGCATTAACTATAGATGGTGGAATCAAGTCACTGTAAAAAACAAATATCCTTTGCCAAGAATTGATGATTTGTTTGATCAGTTACAAGGGGTTTGTGTCTTTTCCAAAATTGATCTTAGATTGGGTTACTACAAGCTAAAGATTAAACCCGAGGATGTGATGAAAAGTACTTTTAGAAGTAGCTATGGACACTATGAGTTCTTGGTGATGCCATTGGGTTTACTCAATGCCCCTGTGACTTTTATAGATCTTATAAATAGGATCTTTCAACTGTACCTAGATAAGTTTGTCATTGTTTTTATTGATGACATTCTTATTTTCTCTCTTGATGAAGAGAGCATAAGGAGCATCTTGCCATTGTATTCCAAATTTTGACAGAAAAGAAGTTATATGCCAAGTTTGATAAGTGTGAGTTTTGGCTAAATCAAATTAGTTTTCTAGGTCATACTGTTTCTAAACATGGCATATTAGTTGATCCTAGTAAAGTGGAAGTAGTTGTGAAGGGGGAAAGGTCGACTAGTTTCACAGAAGTGTGGAGTTTTCTTAGGCTAGCAAGATATTATAGAAGATTTGTGGAGGGATATGCAAAGATTTTTGGTCCATTAACACAACTTACTTGTAAGAATCAGAAGTTTGAATGGACCGATAAATGTGAGCAAAGCTTTCAAGAGTTGACAAACAGATTGGTCATAACACTAATTCTTGTTATTTCTGACAATGGAGGAAACTTTGTGGTATATATTAATGCTTCTCACAAAGGCTTGGGTTCTGTTCTTATGCAACATGGATGAGTGATAGCTTATGGGTCTAAACAACTCAAGACACATGAGAGGAACTACCCTACACATAATTTTTGCACTTAAATTGTGGAGGCACTATTTATATGCAGAAGAGTTTGAGGTGCATACTAATCACCAGAGTTTGAGGTGCATACTAATCACCAAAGCTTGAAATATTTATTTTCACAAAAAGAGCTCAACTTAAGGCAAAGAAGATGGGTAGGGTATTTGAATGACTTTAGATGCAAAATTGTCTATCAACAGAGAAAGGGAAATGTGGTTGTAGATGCACTTGGTAGAAAATCAATTGGCACCTTAGCAAGCTTAATGGTGATGGAGTGAAAACTCTTAAAAGAATTCAAGGATTTGAATGTTAGATTTTTGTCACCCAAGTCTGATCTACTAGTGTCTAGCTTGATGGTTCAACCTACAGTGTTATCAAAGATTAAGGAAGCACAACAGAAAGATTCAAGATTGATGGAGTTGATGAAAGACGATGAGAAGAGCTTTAAAATGGGTCTTCATATTTCAAATGACGGAATTATAAGACTTGGAGATAGAATTTGTGTTCCATATGATGAAAAGTTAAGGGTAAAATTGCTCCAAGAAGCCCATAAGTTTAACCACACCATCCACTCTGGGAGTACCAAGATGTATCATGATTTGAAAGAAACATTCTAGTGGAAAAGCATGAAGAAGGATATGGCTTAATATGTGTCCAAGTGCTTGACTTGCTAATTGGTAAAAGTAGAGCACTAAAAGTCAGGAGGGCAACTTCAACCTTTTCCTTTACTAGAATGGAAGTGGGAAGCCATTTCAATAGACTTCATTATGGGATTGCCAAGGATAAGAAGTTAGTTTGATGATATATGGGTGATTGTGGACAAATTGACAAAGTCAGCCCACTTTTTGGCCATAAAACAAAAAGACCCATTGGACAAGTTGGCCAAGCTTTATGTTCAAGAGGTTGTTAGACTCCATGGAATGCTAGTGAGCATTGTATCAAATAGAGATCCAAGGTTTACTGTAAGATTTTGGAGATCTTTTCAAAAAGCCATGGGAACTCAATTGAAATTAAGCATAGCATATCACCCATAAACTAATGGGCAATCTAAAAGGACTATTCAAGTGCTTGAAGACATGTTTGTTGACTCAATGTACTCTAAGAGGGGGGTGAATTGGAGTTCCAAAAATTCTCCCATTTTTTTCAACCATAGAACCAAAGTTAAAGAGAGTAGAGAAGAAGAGCTTGCACAATGAATTTATGCTTCACTCACCAAGGATTTCCTCCACACTCTTCACTAAGAAAGACAAGGGTGGTTTAAAGGAGCCACTCAATCCTTTTACAAGAAGATGAGTATTTCTCTCAAACCTCATCCCTTTACAATGTAAACCCCACAAATCCTCTCAATAGATCACTCTTGAAGGAATAATCACACCCCAAGAACATACACTAATAGAACGAGAAGAGGATTACAAGCAATGATCACTCAAAGATCAAAAACTCAAGTTAAAAGCTCAAGTAGGTAGGTAAAGATATTCAATGCAATGTTCTCCGAACTTTTTCAGATCTGTTACCAACCATATTTATAGCCCCTTGCTCGAAAATAGCCGTTTCTAGCAGTTGGGGGTCATTAAATGCTCTGCAAGATGCAAAACTCGAGTTGCAGGATTGTCAGGAGAGCTGGCTTAGATTCCTAGAGCCTGCTCTACACAGCCGGCTTAGATTCTTAGAGCCGGCTCACCATTTCTGCAGCCGGCTTTGTGGGATTTTGCACATTCTGTTTTTCTTCGTAAAGCCGACTCCAAAATGCAAAGCCGGTTTTGTGGGTTTGCTGCACATTTTGTTTTCTTCCACAGCCGGCTGCAAAAAACCTAGAGCTGGCTTTGGTATTCCGACTTTAAAAATATTAATTATTCTTGAAATAAGTCGGCCGTTGTGCATTAAATGCGCCTTTACAGCTGGCTGCAAAGTTAGAGCTGGCTGATGGGAATCAAAACGACAGCATATCTACTACGTCATGTGATCTATTACACACCCCATGAGGTCCAGTCATGCGAGCTAGAGCTAAGAAGATGCATGAAGCTTTAAATGGCCTTATTGAGCATATCTGGGTTGAAAACAACATACAACAAGCAAATCGAAGCTTGGATGATTATCAAGGCATGGTAAACATCATTGAGGTTCAAGAGAAGCTTAGTTGAGGTAATTTGCATGGAATTACACAGTTTACGTCAAAATCGCACAATTCTGTCGCAATTTGTAGTAAACTGATATTTCGTGTTATTTTACGTTATTTTTAGTGATTTTCACGTTTTTTGTATTATTTTTGGGCTGAACATTCACTTATTTGCAACTCAATTCGTGGTTATTAGGTTTAGGACTTAGGGTGTTAATTTCCTATTCTGATTAGGATTTGTTTTTTCTATTTAAAAGGCTTGTAACCCTAATGGGGGGGGGGCTATTGAATCTGAGATTTTGAGAGACTTTTCTCTTTGGTTCGTTTCAGAACTTTACAGAACTTATCAAGATTATTCTTGTGGCGTTCTAACCTGACTTATCATTCTCGTTCTTAATCGTTCGAGGGTGTGGCATCAACCAACTTTATACCTCTAGTTCTTGTTGCTTCATAGACAACGAGTCAAGGTTTTTACCTTTGGTTCTTGTTGCGACATAAACAACGGGTCAAGGTGCTACTAGAAACCTGATTTAGCTTTCTTGGAGTTTAGAAATCCCTTGTCATGATGTGGGTCTCATTGTTCTCTTTGGGCTTCTCATCATCTTGGTATTAGAGCATCAGATCCCTAAATCAGGTTTGCGTATCTTTAGTTTTCAGTTTTTACATCAAAAAAAAAATTAAGGTTATTTTCTTTCTTGTTTGCAACTCTTTTCATCTTGTTCTATTGAATCTGTGTTGCTGGTTCTAAAAAAAAAAAAATTAGAGAGAGAAAATCAAAAAAAAAAAAGAGGAGAGAAGTAGTAGAAAAAAAAAAACAAAAGGAAAATTCGCCAAAAAAAAGAAGAAAAAAAATGAAAAAAAAAAAGGAGAGAGAAACAAGCAACACAATTCTGTGGTTGGAATTCCTTATATAGAAAAGAAATCTATGGCAAAATCCTTAAAGAAGAAGGAATCCTACTCCAATAAGGAGTTGGAAATTCTCTTTGAGTTCTATTCAAACAAGGAGATAGAAATTTTGTTTATTTCTTCCTAAGTTAGGAATCCTACTCCATTAAGGAATAGTGAAGTCAATTTCTACTAGGAAGTGCTTGAACTAATATGTTTGTTTTAATTTGTTTGGGTTCGGTTCTTTTATTGCTTTTCTTGTTCATTCCTTTGTGTCTTTTTGTTTCCTTTAACTCTTGCAGATTTGTTAGAGTTACATTGCTACAAAATAACTTGAATTGAACTTTGTTTAGTTCAATAATGAATTGGAAGGGGAAAGTTGAGTGAGGGAAAAAGGCAAGAGGTGTGAGCAACATTTGAGAGAAAAGCCAAGTTCTACAGTGTGCGAAACACATGTTAAGTGCCATTCTGTGAGAGAGTGGAGTGAAACACGTAAGGGAGTGTTGTGAGGTCCTTTTATTTTCTGTTTCTAACATTCCCTGCAGGTTTTAATCATGTCAAGCAGTGATGATATAAAACACCAAGTGGATGATTCTTTCATGCTCAAAGCTATGCAACAACAATTTCAGAGGCTAGACATCATGTTTGGTGAAATTAAAGACAAAATGGAGAAGCAAGATGCAGCCATTGCCAAGTTATACCAAATACAGAATGGAAGTCCAAATTTGCATAATCACGATCTTGATGACAATGATGAAGATGCATTCAACGATGATGCCCAGAACTCAAATTTCAGCATGGATAGATTTATGAGAGGTAGAGGGGGTCAAAGATATAGATTTAACAAAGGAGACCAAAATCTGGCAAGGTGGGGAGATCAGCAAGATCATGACTTAGGCAGCATCAAGATGAGGATTCCTCCATTCCAAGGCAAAAATGATCCAGATGTGTATTTGGAGTGGGAAAAGAAGGTGGAATATGCCGTTGATGGAGAACTGCTTGCCACTAGGCGAGCTTTGAATGTGCAAGCCAAAGAAGATGATGAAGGACAACGTGACAAGATATTTTACACAAGGTGCCATGTTAAAAACAAGGTATGTAGTGTGGTTATTGATGGTGGTGTTGTACTAATGCAGCTAGCACTGTTTTAGTTGAAAAGCTTAATTTACCTATGATGAAGCATCCAAGGCCATATAAACTGCAATGGTTAAACGATTGTGGAGAAATCAAGGTAAATAAGCAAGTTTTGGTTTCATTCTCTATTGGACGATATAAGGATGAGGTATTGTGCGACGTGGTTCCCATGCATGCTGGACATTTACTTTTGGGGAGACCATGGCAATATGATAGGAGAGTAACACATGATGGCTTCAAAAATCGCTATTCATTTGTCATGGAGGGAAAAACAATTACTCTTGCACCATTGAGTCCAAGGCAGGTTTATGAGGATCAACTGAGAGTAAAAAAAGA
>BPVZ01000014.1:2810000-2826158 GCA_020521535.1 Rubroshorea leprosula
TCATCTTGATTCCCATCAAGAGGTCTATTTGTAGAGATGCACTTCTTAGTCTTAAAGGAAACTCTAATTTGCTTACCCTTCATGCATGCATCACACACATTATCAATATTTACATTCACCTTAGGCAAGCCATCAACAAGATCATGCTTTAACAACTTAGAGATAACACTCATGCTAGCACGTCCTAATCTTCTATGCCACAACCAAGTATCATCATGAGATATAGAAGCAAGACAAATATTAGCATCAATGTCATGCAAATCAATCACATACACATTTTTAAGTCTCTTGCCAACAAACAACACTTGATCATTTCTAGAACCAATAATCTTGCAATGAGACTTGAAAAATACAACATTAAGCATGCGACCACATAATTGACTAATACTAAGCAAGTTATGCTTCAATCCATCCACATACCAAACATCATCAAAAGAAATAGATTTGTTACCAATTTTACCAATTCCTTTCACAATTCCTTTCCCATTGTCACCAAAGGTCATGGTTCAACCATCCAAGGGCATGAGTGAGGAGAATTGTGAAGGATCACCCGTCATGTGCCTTGAGCATCCACTATCTAGATACCATTTGCTCTTCATTTTGCTCACAAGGCACACCTACACAACAAAAATCAATTTTTGATCTTAGGTACCCAAACTTGTTTGGGTCCTTGGGGGTTAGTTCTTATGGTTCCTTTTGGAACCCATATTTGTTTCACTTTACCTTGAGCTATTAATCGTTTTAAAGGGCAAGCATAAGCAAAGTGTCCATTTGCACCACAACAATAGCAAGTAACTTTAGGATGAGAGGATTGACTTGCTCTTACAAAGGAAGTCTTAAAAGTCTTTTGCTTTTTAGAATAATCAAATCCAATGCCCCCTTTGTCATAAACACTTCTTTGAGATTTTAAGATAGAATCAAATTTTTCTTTACTCAAAGTAAATTTGGAAATCACATTCTTAAGATCACAAGTTTTTCTCTTTAAATCCTCATTTTTCTTCCTTACATCCTCATTTTCCTTCCTTAAATTCTCATTTTCCTTCTTTAAATCCTCATTTTCCTTTTCCAAAGCATCATTAACTTCCTCATTCTTTAAAGAAGCAATCTCACCATTTAAAGAAGCATTTTCTTTAACTAAAACTTCATTTTGTTTTGAAAGAGATTCAATCTCATTTTTAAGTAATGAAATAGTTTTAGTAAGAGTAAGATTCTCATTCCCTAGTCTCTTAATATCATTCATATAGCAATCAAGAACTTTGTATAAATCATCATAAGAATACTCAAAGGAACTTTCATTAATTGAACTAGAAAAGTTAGAGTTTACCTCCTCATCATTGTTGCTATCCTCTTGAGCCATAAAGCAAAGATTTGCAACACCTTTCTCCAAGGAGCTTTCACTTTCCGTTGAGCTAGTCTCATCATTGCTCCAAGTGGCGGCAAATGCTTTCTTCTTCATGCTCTTCTTGTCTTTCTTCTCACCTTTTTTCAATTTGGGGCATTTATTTCTATAGTGCCCCATCTTGTTGCACTCATAGCATTTCACACTCTTTTTGGTGGATTCTCCTTCATCTCTTCTTGCAAGCTTGCTCTTGATGTTCTTCTTCATAAATCTCCTTACTTCTCTAGAGATTAAGTAGGAGAAGTTTTCACCATCACTAGCATCATCTTCACTCTTTTCCTTTTGGTTGCTAACCTTGAATGCAACATCTTTCTTCTTCTTCTCAACTATTTCAACTCCACCATCACCTTGAACTTCTGTCTCATATGTCATCAATTTACCAATGAGATCTTCAAGCTTGAGAGTGTTGAGATCCTTAGATTCTTCAATTGCCGTCTTCTTGGCTTCCCAACTCTTAGGCAAGCTTCTAAGAACCTTTCTCACCACTTCTTAAGGAGGATAGACTTTACCAAGAGCCTTGAGATTGGTGACTATATCATTCAATCTTGTATACATATCTTGAATGCTCTCCTCCGGTTTCATCTTGAAAAGCTCATACATGTAAATGAGTCTATTGATTTTTGACACCTTTACTTGGCTTGTTCCTTCATGTGTGACTTCTAGCATGTCCCACATCTCCTTAGCCGTATCACACTCAGAGACTATGATATTCCGTTGGATTGAGAGCACATTGAAGCATACTAATTGCTTTGTTGTTGATCATGATCTTCTCCAAGTCTTCATCATTCCAATCAATCTCTTCCTTCGGCACCTCTCTTTCTCCAACAATTTTCATCGGTACATATGGACCTTTCATAGTCACAACCCATGCCTTGGGCACATTTGCAAGCATGAAGACCTTCATCCTATTCTTCCAATAATTATAATTAGTACCATCAAAGAAAGGAGGCTTAGTGGTAAACAAACCTTCAAGTGGTTGAGAAGATAGAAATTGAGCCATTCCCGATCAACTCCTAGGTGGTTAAACCTTCAAATTAGAGCCCTTGCTCTGATACCAATTGTTGACTCAATGTACTCTAAGAGGGGGGTGAATTGGAGTTCCAAAAATTCTCCCCTTTTTTTTCAACCACAAAACCAAAGTTAAAAAGAGTAAAAAAGAAGAGCTTGCACAATGAATTTATAGAGGTTCGGTCCAACCACTTGGAGCCTAGTCCTCTACCTTGGCTTCACTCACCAAGGATTTTCTCCACACTCTTCACTAAGAAAGACAAGGGTGGCTATAAGGGTGGCTTAAATGAGCCACTCAATCCTTTTACAAGAAGATGAGTATTTCTCTCAAACCTCACCCCTTTACAATGTAAACCCCACAAATCCTCTCAATAGATCACTCTTGAAGGAATAATCACACCCCAAGAACATACACTAATAGAACAAGAAGAGGATTACAAGCAATGATCACTCAAAGATCAAAAACTCAAGTTAAAGCTCAAGTAGGTAGGTAAATATATTCAATGGAATGTTCTCCAAACTTTTTCAGATCTGTTATCAACCATATTTATAGACCCTTACTCGAAAATAGTTGTTTCTAGCTGTTGGGGGTCATTAAATGCTCTACAGGATGCAAAGCTCGAGTTGCAGGATTGTTAGGAGAGCCGGCTTAGATTCCTAGAATCGGCTCTGTACAGCCGGCTCACCATTTCTGTAGTCGGCTTTATGGGATTCTACACATTTTGTTTTCTCCATAGAGCCGGCTCTAAAATGCAAAGCCGGCTTTGCGGGTTTGCTGCACATTTTGTTTTCTTCCACAGCCGGCTGCAAAAAACCTAGAGCCGGCTTTGGTATTTCGACTTTAAAAAATAGGTTAAATCCCCATTTTGGTCCCTGAACTATTGTACAAACCCCTGATTTAGTCCTTAAACTAAAGAAATCCCTGATTTGGTCCCTAAACTATTGTACGGACCCCCGATTTGGTCCCCACTGTTTATAATTTGGCCTAAGTTGGTCCTTGAACTATTGTACGGACCTCCAATTTGGTCTTTACTGTTTACAATTTCGCCCCAATTTGGTCCATGAGCTATTATTTAACAGAAGGACCAAGTTGGGGTTAAATTGGTAAACAATAAGGACCCAATTGGGGATTCGTATAATAGTTTAAGGGCTAACTCGAGGGTCCGTACAATAGTTTAGGGACAAACTCAAGGGTCCGTACAATAGTTCAAGGACCAAATTAGGGTTTTCTTTAGTTCAGGGACCAAATCGAGGGTCCGTACAATAGTTCAGGGATCAAAATAGGAGTTTAACCTAAAAAATATTAATTATTCTTCAAATAAGTCGATCGTTGTGCATTAAATGCGGCCTTACAGCCGGCTCCAAAGTTAGAGCCGGCTTTGCGTCTTTTCTCCATGCGCACCAAACAACGGACCTTTAAGTCTTTACCCATAGAGCCGACTGCAACTTCCAGAGCCGGCTCTCTACACTTCCATTTCACCAGAGCCAGTTGCAGCTTTTAACAGCCGGCTCCCTGCACATTTTCAATCTTTTTGGTCTATTTTTAGTACAGTCCAAGTTTATTTGCAATCTTTTAGCAACTTAACTACTCACTTAAATAAACCAATTAGTCACTCAAATGTATTTTGTAATCATCAAAATCATAGGTACAACAATGTGAAGAGCTTATGCATTAGATTTCCCTAGGATGATCATCTTCCATTGGCAGAGTTTGCTTAAAATAATAGCTATCATTTTAGTATTAAAATGGCACCTTATGAAGCTCTTTATGGTAGGAGATGTAGAAATCCAACTTGTTGGGTGGAAGTTGGTTAGGGATGATTAATGGGGCTTGATTTTGTGTAGAAAACAACAGAAAAAGTGAAATCAATTCAATAGAGGCTTAAAGTGGCTCAAGATAGACAAAAGAGCTATGCAGATAATAGAGAAAGACCATTGGAATTTGAAGTTGGAGATAATGTCTTTTTGAAGGTGTCACCAATTATGAGAGTGTACAAATTTGGTTTAAAAGGAAAGCTTAGTCCGAGGTATATTGGCCCATTTGAGGTTCTTAAAATAATAGGTGAAGTGGCTTATAGAATTGCATTGCCTCTAGAGTTGTCAAATGAGCACAATGTGTGTCATGCGTCCGTTTTAAGGAAATATGAGTCGGATCCTTCACATCTCATTAATCATGAGTCATTAAAGTTAAAGGAAGATTTGAGTTACATGGAACAGCTGGTGCAGATTTTGGATAGGGAAGAAAAAGTTTAGAGAAACAAGACTATGCCTTGGTGAAAGTGTTGTTACGGCATCATAACGAAAATAAAGTTGCATGGGAGCTTGAAAATCAAATGAGGGAGCAATATCCACATCTATTCTAGTAAAATTAATGATTTGGTGGAGCAAATCTTTCAAGGTGGGGAAGATGTAATGCCCCATATACTTTAGTGAATAGATTAGAAATTAGAGTCCTTTATTTTCAAGTTTTGGGGATTAGATTGATTAGATTTAGAGTTTGGGGGTTGTAAATGAAACTTAGAAGGAGTTGAAGGATGTTTAACTCAATTACTCCAATTTTTGTGCCAAGTGGCACTATATCTACCGAGTAAAACTATTTGCTTGCACTTAATAAAAAGTCTTTAGAACCATTCCTTTGCAACTTTCCTTCTTCTTCTAGCTAATCGTGCATCCATCTTTCTTTTTCCATTTGGGAGGACAGTTATGCTAAAGCTATATGGGGACACATCGTCAAGTTGAAATCCCTTTCCAATTCTGTTGTTTGTTTCAGTTTGGTACTTTGATTTCCATAGGTAAGTATGAGTTTTAGTTATAAATTTGGGTTAGAGTTTTTTGGTAGATTATAGATTTACTATAATATACTAAAAATTAGTTTAACTTAGTAAAATTTGACTCTAGAACCTTTGTTTAAGGGACTTTTGGGGTACTAAAATTTTATTTAGAAATATTTGGGTTTTGGGTGTATGCACCGATCTTGGGACATAATTTAGAAATTTGTTTTAATTTCATAATTGGTTTTAGTGTGAAGATCTATCGTCTATAATTTCTATTATTGCTATAGACTCTACGTGCTTGCTTTGTGTGATGATTTTTTTATTAATTAATATGTCAAAATAATTCCATATGTTTATTTGAAATTTAGAGTGCTGTCCATGACTTTGGATGGGAAATAATATTCCTTAATTATATGATCATGCATTAATTACAAATGTTTAAGGAAGAAATTAATTTCAACTCTTGTAAGTGAAATCTATAGTTAGGCATGGGATTTTAAAGTGGATTACTTTAGAAATGTAACTGATTATGTGAAATAATATTTTTATATTATTTTGGATGAGTTTTGTATTTGTTTGACATGCGTATGTGTTTGTGGTTATGGAGTAAGTGGACCTAAACTTAAAGGTGGGGTATTCAATGGACCCTTCGGGGTATTTAATGGACCTTTGCACAATAGGGTGAGTGTCGTGATTAGCTCCAATACAAGCGTTGCTAGTACACATCAATGGACTCTATAACATTGTGTGATTTTATTTTATGCATTTTGCTTGTGACATTTCATTTGTGAGCATATGATTTTATGACTTGAGTTTAAATTAAATGTCATTGGCTATTTCTTGACATGCTCAGTTGTCTAAGAATTGTTCTATAATACTGAATTATTATTTAATTACTAAGATTTATAATATTATATGGTTTGGCTCAATTGTCTATCATGCCTTTGTGTGTATAGGTTTAGGGGTTGAAGACCCAAGTTTGTAGCTTTAATTTCATACTTATTAGGCTTTTAGCTCATGATATTTGCCTCCCATTTGAGATCTGTTGATTGAAGAAGCAATCTCCAACTTGAGAACTTTTGGTATAGGTCTCATATGCTCATTTTATGTAGAAGCTAGGACGTTAGGGCGTTTAATGTGAAGGCAGATCAATATGTTACCAAAATGATGATTTTGCTTTTGTTATTTTGAAAAGTTTTTGAAGAGCATTTGCTCTCATATAATTTTTGTATAAATTACTTTTATATATATAATATTTAAATTAATTAAAATGGGCGTAGCCTAACTTATTTTATAACTTTGAGTATTTTGACATTTTTCTTAAGATATTTTTTGTTAAAATAATTTTCCTTTACAGGTAATTGATTTTCTTTCTATAAAATTTTAAATTAATTTGAAAGTAGGTTTTTCTTTTAAGAAAACATTTTATACTAAGAGTGTTTTTACTTCCATCACAATCTTTTTCCATAGTTCTTATTTCAAGACTCCCAAAGGACTAAAGGTACCTATGGTAAGACTTTTTCTCATGAAATCATGTATCACATGTGGATGATTTAAAGTAAGTGTACTAGATTGACCCTTTATGAGAACTCTACATGCACGTGTCATTAGTAGCTTCGTAGTTATAATTTGAGTGTAAGTAATTATTTGATTTGAGATCTTCATTATTCTATATAAGAACTCGTGTCCTTTGATATTGTTAAAAAAAAAACCATTTTGAGGGGTTGCAACTAATACAATTATTGGATATATCATAAATCGCATGAAAATAATAGGTGGGTCAAGATAGGAATTGTCCCTCTTGAGTTTATGAAAGAAGATATGTCCAGCCCTTTGATTAAGAGGAGACTACTTGTAAAGTCAATGGCCATGACAAGAATGAAAGGTTCATTCAAGAAGCATGTCTATCTTAGAAATTAGAGAAAGATTTATCAAGATTTAAGGATGATGACATATAGCATACATCTTGCTTGATGGAGATATCAATGATGGAGAGATTGAATTATACAAGTACATCGGTTATAGGAAGGTTTGTTGTTAAGCCATAGACTTTTCTATCATTTTGGGTGGCTATGATGTGTTGCTAGATATCATTCTTGGTTTGTGAGTATTTCTCACTGCCATTGTGATAAAAACTTAGAGGGTCACACACTTTGTGCATTAATGTGATTGATATTTTTATAATTTACATAAAAATATTATTTTTATAAGAGAAATAAATTAATCAAATTTCAAAATAAATTGGTAGAAAGAGAATTAATTTAATTAATTTAAGTTTAGATTTGTTCTATGTTAAGAATAAGAAAAAATCCAAAGTGGCTTTTAAGTCAGACTTATGGGCCAAACCCTAGCCCATATTGAACTAGGGTTGGCCAGCTTATCAGGCAAGTGAGCCCTAGCCGAATTTCTAGTCCAATATCGACTAGGGATGTGCAGCAATAGGGAATAAAAATAAGGAAAGTGTTTTCCTTGTGGGTTTTCTACTTTAACTTGAAGATTAAGCTTGACATTTCTAATTTATATAAATCCAAGTTTATGGAAATAGATTAATTTATATGAACATATTATTTTTACAAAAATAAATAAATTAATCAAGTTCTCTAAGTAAATTGGTAAAGTTTTAAATTTATGTAATTTGAGATGGTTCAAAATTGGATTGGTTCACATATTAGAACTAGAAAAATACTAAGTAAGCCAATGTAGCCCATGTGGACTAGGGTTGTGTAGCACCATGCACTAAGGAGCGCATGGACCACTCCTTGTTAGGACTAAGGGTGATGGCATGGAGAGGAAAAATAATGAAGTAAAGTCCTCTTCTTCTTTGATTAAAAGACTAAGTTTATGTACTTCTAATTGAATTAGTGTTACTATTGTCTTCATACCTCCTATTAGGATGAAAAATAGGAGTAGATATTATTTTCTTCTAGATAACTTCATTGTAAACCTAGGCCATCAAAAGAGAGGAGTAAAATATACTTTTTCAAGTCAGATCTCTCTTTGTCACACAAAGTGAGGAAAATTAACATGTTTATTCTTCTTATTTTAGTTTGTAGAACCATTACCAAGAAGGAGAATAACATATCAAAATTCTGTGTAGCTAGCACTAAAGAGATTTTGACTTTCTCTTAACCCCTAAAACATATGTGTGGATTACAACTAGAAGAGTTCTACTCTTGAACTATACACTTTATGCAAAAGTTAGAATCAGAGTAAAGATTTAAAGAATCACGCTTTTCAAAGTTATTGATCACTAGCCTTCCTTAATTTTTAGTAAATTTATAAAGATTCTAGCTAGGTTGAAAGAGAAATTTTTTTTTATCTCCACTGCATGCATTCTAAAAACCAACTATTTGTGTGCTCATCAACTTGAAACCCTAAATTTGCAAAGTTTGATCCACTTATTTGCTAAAAGTTTCATTGGATAGAGGTTTCACTTTGACCTTTATTCAAAAATTAACTAGGGTAATTAATTTATTTATTAGATAATAATTTTAATAATACAATAACTAAAATAAATTGAAAAAGAAAATAAAATGGGTTTTGAAAATACAAGTTCCATCGGATCATGTTTATGGATCGGTTGACATGTGGGTGATCATTTTCATTAAGATGGGCCACAGGTTGGCTCAACCTGCTTGCTTTTTGCTAATGGGCCTAGCCCATTGATCTATTTTCAAAACCCTTTTTATTTTATTTTTCAATTTATTTTAATTATTGTATTATTCAAATTATTATCTAATAAATAAAATTAATTAACCTAATTAATTTTTGAATAAGAGTCATAGTCAAATCTCTTAAAAATTCTAGAATGTTGTAAAATAAAGAAAGAATCAATCAGAAGAAGAAGAAAAATTAGAAAGACAAAGTGATTTAATACAAAGATATATTATATTTCCATTCTCTTCTCCATTTGTTCTCCATACATTTGCAAGAGTACAAGCCCTATATATAAGGGCCAATAGGGGATAGAAGTTACAAGGAATAAACACCCAACAAATGAGAGGTTACAAGGATTAATTTTCTACTAATGGATGGATTACAAGAAATCTCATTATCACCATCTAAATGCATGGCATGATGGGGGTGTTGATCACCATTGTCATTGAATGGAGGTAATGGAAGTTGCACCATTACTTGGTGTGTAAATCCCATGGAAAGTGGGGCGGTCAAAGGATGAAGAAGGTGAAACATCCACAATGAATTGATTCATAACATTCTCCCTTGGATGTTCACCTTTTCTTAGATGCTTGTTAAACTGCCTTATTAAAAACCTTGCTAAGAAAAAATCCAATTGGAAAAAAAAAAAAAAAAAGACCTTGGGAAAGGGAAAAGGAGTACAGTGTATATAATACTCCCCATGAATTGAATGTTTATTCATAATTAGGCAATTTATGCCAATCTAGTGTCTTATTTGATCAAAGTTATAAAAGCCAATAATTTTGTGAAGAGAGTTTTTTGGCTTCTCACTTGAATAAATTTGATAGACACAATTTCATTATATATTTGGAATACTGATCCAAAAACATCACACAATGATTTTAATTCTACTCGGATAATCTCTTTTCATATTGGCCAATCATTTCTTCATAAAAAATTTTCAATGAATTTAATCCAAGATCTTCATTTTCATTGACCATATCCATCACTATTGCATATGCAAGAATTTCTTATCAATAATAATTTCACCTCAATTCCATCCTCTTTTAGGATCCTAAAAACTATAGAGATCTCATTATTGTATATAATTTCAACATGCTCATCATTTTCAAGTACCTGAACCCTTTATCAAGTTATTTCCTCAAGAACTCCTTAAAAGTTTTATGATCATGGCAATACTAACATTCTGGTTATCTTTCTCTTCATTTTTTGGATTTTTATATTTAGAACCATTCATTTTAACATGCTTCTAGTGTATACTCAATTGCTAATATTTTAGCAACTTTTCTAATAACAATATCAATACAAGCAGGAGTACTTAAATATATGATTTATTGCTTTCATTTTGTCAATAGATGCATCCATCAATTGATAGTATAGAATTTCAGAATTCCGATTCATATCAACTTATTCGAGGATCTTGGAAGATGCATCTCAAGTTATCTCCTACCTTCCCAACATTTATTTCTTTCCCCTTGATGCTAGGAACATGATTTCTTTAGATTGACAATCAATAAATTTTGTTGTAAAAGGATCCACAGTCAACCCAATATAAACTCTCAGCCTTCTTTGGGAATATCAAGCTAGATATGCTCTTAACACAATATTTCATATTGCTTAAAGAACTATTTTGTCACCTTCATATTCAAGCATATAATAATGCCATAATATATCAAAATATATTACAAATAATTGAGCATAGGCTTATATATCTCCTTGAATCCAATATAACAATAAAAGAGATCATATTTCAATTGCATTTGTAAAAGGCTTGGTTATCATGTTCTTAGGAGATGCAACACCTGAAAATCACTTGATGGCCAAGTTATTTAGGCCTTAATCATTCTAGAATCAACTCTCTAGTTAGCCCCAATGTTTGATTCTATCAAATTCATATATGCAATTCAGAAGAGAAAGCTTTTCAAATATGTGCCTTTTTGCCACATAAAAGATGTGACATAAGGGCATTTTATACTTTTCTCATTCATGGTTTCAATATGATAACCATTATATGTTTGTACCCTTAAAGTTTAGTAGATTTCAATATAATTTACTAGGATACAACTAGTCACATATTTAAAAATTTTGTTTCTCCAAGCTACAAGATTTGAGTTGTAAGATTCAAGCTTTTCAAGAGCTTTCAATCATAAAACTTGAGCTCTTCAACAATATTCAAGCTTTTCAAGAGCTTTTAATAGTAAACAATGCACAAGCTCTTTGGATTTTTCAATCATGCTTGTAACACGAAATATCACATTAGCTTCAAACTAAGTGTAAGTGGGAAAAGTTTTTTTTTTTTTTTAAGATATTTCATCATGGCACAACCTTTTACACATCAAAAGTTGACACACAATTTGTCAAGTTCTATTCCACTATTATATATTTTGTATAATAGGAGTGCATGTACGCCACATTTTACTTAATCACAAAGGCACCATTATACCTTCATTGTGTAATAGCAATGCTTTACACAATTCAACTTTTCATCCTTGATTTCATCACTATAATAAGGATGCCTTTTTTTCAAAATATTTCTCCATCAATATGTAAACTCCATATTGAGAGATATTAGATGAGATTAATGTAAATCTCAAATTTTGGGATATAAATACCCTATAAAACTCATATCCATTCATAGATGCATTCTTGCATCTCATCTTCTTATTAGAAATGAATTCTTATTGAAGAGGCTTAATTTCAAAGAATTCTCCTTTTAATTCATAATCCTCACATTGGGACATATATTTAATTTCTCAAATATTTGAGATACTTTTCCCTAGTATTTTCAAAATGGATATAATATATCCAAGTTTAAAATAAAATTGTGTATCACAAATATCACAAGTGCATATCCATATTGTTTGCCACAAAATATGTTTTTGTACATTTTCCCTTCTCACAGGGTAAAGCTTGAAACAAATTAAACAAATACTTGGAGATGTATGATAAGCACATAAATTGCTTGGATATACAAAAGATATGTGACCGATATTAATTCATGTCACATCTAAGAATTCTCAAATTCTTTATCAACTTATTTTGCAAATCTTTTCACTTTTGCAGAGTCTCATTTCACAACCAATCATAACAATAACTTCATATAATATGATATCACATTCTGTTCATGGAATGGAATTAAACCAATGGTTGTGATCGATGATTTTTCATCAATTAATAATTTTGTTGGCAACAAGAAGATATGTATTTACTTTGAATATACATGTTAAAATTAGCCTCTCAACATTGCTACTTTTGGAGTATATTTGAGGCATGGAAAGAAGAATGTATCTTCACTTATAGGTTTTCATCGATAACAATTTTTCTCCACATGAGATGATTAAAAATATTTGTGGATTCATACTCGAGTAATAGATGGATCCATTCATAACTAGCTTCTTGGAACAGTTGTAATTTTCTTTTTTCTTTTTTTCTTTTTTTATGATCATCTTTCATCCAAACAATTCCATGATTCTAATCAATCATTCATCATCAAATATTCATCTCTTAGTCCTTTTTGGACTTCATAATGAAGAAATACTATTTCATTGCAATCCTTCAAGGATGCCCTTTTCTTTAAAAATATTTTCTTTCTTCAAGTGATACGTTATTTCCTTCCACAATTGAATCTTTAAGGTTCATTGGAGGTAAAAGAACTTTCACATCAATAGTTTAGAACAAATAATTGGAGCCCAACTTATCAAGGGCAATGAACTTGAGTCTTTTGACAAGTGTAAAATAACCTATAAACAAGAAAATCATTATAGCGCCATAGAATATTCAAATTAAAAAACAAGAAATTGAAAGACTAGATTGTCTCAAAATCTTACCTCAAAACTTTACCTCAAATCACATCGTTACATCAATTGATTCATCACCTCAAATAGGATTCATGAATAGTAATTCATATAAAGGCAAGTCGTGTTGATAACGAGTTGTAAAATAAAGAAAGAATTGATTAGAAGAAAAAATTAGAGAGACAAAATGAGGCAATGCAAAGATATATTATGTTTTCATTCTTCTCTTCTCCATTTGTTCTTCATACTTTTCCTTACAATTACAAGAGGAGATGGGAGTTAAGTTATAAGGGATAAACAGCCACCAAATGGGAGGTTACAAAGATTAATTTCCTACTCATGGAGGGGTTATAAGGAATGCCATTATCACCATCTAAATGCATGGCATTATGGGGGTGCTAATCACCATTATAATTGAATGGAGGTAGTAGAAGTTACACCATTACTTGGTGTGTAAATATCATTGAAAGTGCGAAGGTGAGAGAATGAAGAAGGTGAAACATCCACAATGAATTGATTTATAACATAAATTTTTTTTTAATCTTCGCTTAATTTTAAACTTCCATTTTTCACTTAATTTCCATTTTAAACTTTAAAAATAAATCTAATCAAATTAATTTGATTTACTTTGACCCTTGGTCAAACCTTTGAGGAGGTCAAAGTCTTCACAAAAGTCAACCAAATCTTTTCAAATTTTGCAATTTGTCCCTTAGTCGTTTAACTTCAAATTTTACGAAAAGGCTTTTCAATCTTTTCAAATAAGATATTTGCTTTTGTCAAAATTTCAATTTCACCAAAAATATTTCCAATTTTGTCAATTTAGCCTTAAGGTCTCAATTTCTTTCAAATCAATCCTCCAAGTTTTCCAATAATTACAATTTGGTCCAAAACTTCGGATTTTCTTCTGTTTCACGAAAACTATTTGATAAAATTCAATTGAATCCAAAGCTTTCACAATTTCTCAGTTTCATCCATCTTATTTAAAATTCAATTAAATCCTTTTAATCCAAATTTTGTTTTAATAAGTTGAAGTAAATTTCCAATTTTGAAGTCTATAATTTATTATACATGGAGGATTTTGGGGTCCTTGTACATTCTCACGGTTAATCATAACCTCAAATTTTGATCCCTCCAAAGACTATTTAGGTAATTTGTACTATCTTATAATTTGAACAAGTGGTGATTTCAATTTTCTCGATCTTTACAGCTTAATAATTTTCAAATTTATTTTTTGAATTTTAAATGATTATCGACACTTCTAATTTCAAGGAAAAAGAAAGAGACGTTTAATGCTAACCTTAATATAAAATTAAAATATTATTAATGTACTACAAACTCAATTGAAATCCTGTTGAGAACTTTGGCTCCATTTTAGTATGGTTTTAAGTTTTTATTTTTGGTTTTCATTTTTTATAAAATTTGTAACTAATACTATATTTTGATTAAATTTAATAATTTTAATTTTTATAAATCATTTCGATTTTTAAATATAATAATAGTTTCTAAATATAAAAAAATTAAAAAGTAAAAACTATAATTCAAATCTATACTCAACGGGTCCTCATTATATGTGATTTTAAAGTCATTCCATCTCATAGGGTATGGTTATAGTCCCCCAATATTTTGTTAAAACCACACAAACTATATTTAATGTCACTGAAATTTACAAAATTTTTTAAATAATTGATTATGAAGTTTAAAAATATTAGTTTATAAACTGGTATCAATTTATTAAATAATAAATATTAGTTATTCTACCAATTATTATTTATCCATAACATTTAAATTAAAAAAATCAATATTTTTGAATGAGATTTCACACATATGAGGACATTACTTTTAAAAAATTTTAATTAAGTGTATTACCTCCTTTTTTAAACTTATCAAAATTATCACTTTTCAATAGTTTTTTAATCAAGGATACAACCTTTCAAATTTTACTATTTATGAATTAATTGAATATCGACACTAAATTGATGAACAAATTCCATCCATGGGACGCACTAAATTGTTGACATGTCAAAAAAATTGACAAGGGGCTGTTGATTTGGAGTTGATTTGGTGAATGAAGCATAAGTGTCAGTACCAAAATATAGATGTTGATATTTATGTATCAAATTTCACTTGCAACAATTGTTGAATTCTTAACGCATAGTATCAACACTGAAATATGTGCTGTCAGCATTGAACTTGTATCGGGGTTTCCAAATATTGTCAATAGGGTTCAGGAAAAATTAATTAAAATTAAGATAAAATAAATTAACAAACAAGTTGTAAAAAAAAATTGAAGGAGCAGAAAATAATCCCTCTAAAATAGTTTCTTGACAATTAAAATAGTAACATTCTCCCACTAATTTTAAAATAATATATATATATATATAGAATCTAAACTCCTACTCTATTCTTCATTGTCGATTGAGAAGACTAACACAACTTTGAAAGATAACTTGTTACAGAAGACCTTTTTGTTTGTTGTTTTCATAATGTCAAGGTAGAATTGTTTATTTTCTTTTCTTTTCTTTTTTTTTTTTGAAAATAGCAATCATATTATTAGTTTAAGTACTGAGGGTACTTAACCTTACAATCCATCTCAAGATCCCACCACTTATTGTCTGCTGTTACATCGTACCATAAACTTAAAGCATAATTTTTAATAGCAATTTTTTATATTAATATTGATATTATTATAATGGTTAGAAGCATGTAAATTTGTAATGTCATATTGAGTAATTTTATATCTTTTGTCATACAAGGATTTTGGAAAGCCTAAATAAAAAGGTAAAAAAAGAATAAAATAATCTAACTCTTTACATGAACAACTTTCTTCCCAGGCAACAAAGTACTTTACACTTCACAAAAGGGAATTAGAATTTTCAAACATAAACCAATTATGATGACTTCTTAGAATTGTTGTTTTTACTAATATAGTTGTGAAAAAGTTAATATGATGCATTGAATAAATCTTTTATTGAAAACAATTCATATGATAGATTAGTTTTAGTAAATTTATATGATGTGTCTCATTGTGTTTAATTAGTCTATAAGTTCAACACTGTATTTACAATTTTTAATGGATTTTATGGGTTGACGTACCAAAATAGATAAAGTCACAATCTATTCAAATGAGGTGGGATAGATCACTAAAGCTTGTGTAGAAATTGATTAGGATCAAAGGATCGGTTAAGCATGGAAAAAGTGTTAGGCATCCAACAACTTCCATGTAGTATAGTGACCACATATGTTAATTTTGAGGAATTTTTAATTTTTATCAAAAAATAATAATTACCAAAAATTTGAAAAAAATCACTTCAATAAAAAAATCTGTCATTTGTCTTTTTGTTTTTCCATTTATGTTTTTTTCGTTTCTGTTTTCTTTTCGTTTCTTTTTTTTTTTTTTTTGGTTTCAATTTTTATCAATAATAATTACTAAAAAAAAAAATCACTTCGGAAAAATAAATAAATAAGTACAGTCCACCATTGTCTTCTTTTCTTTCTCGTTTCTGTTTTTTTCTTCTTTTTTTTTTTT
>BPVZ01000014.1:2835982-2874195 GCA_020521535.1 Rubroshorea leprosula
CATATTTCCTAAGAGAGTTTCGGTCTCCTACATGTAACCATGAAAACAAATTTCATCCTATATTTTATATTAGATCTTAGTCTTATCCATGAAATAATAGAACCACTTCAAACACATAAATCTTGATAACAAATTCCTATTATTATGGTCAGAAGAAAATTCACAAAAAATTATAGATAAATCCAAACCAACAACTTAAGGATTAATATATGACCAAAAAAGATAGAAGGGAAAACAAATTATGAACAATGCACACCTGAAGAAGATAGGAAAAATCAAACTTTATTTTCTTGGAGTTCCAGATACAAGCTTTTGCATTTCCCCTTCTTCCCCTTCAATGGCTACCCACTTTTTCCCTAAATTTCCTTCTCAATTTTCTGTACTTTCTTTGAATATTTGCTCTCTTTCTCCCTCTCAATCTCTCTAATTTTCGTTGCTCCCCTTGTTGGCCAAAGCCCCCTTTTAATAGACAAAGGGAAAACCCAATCCTAATGTGCTTCTAATATCCAATCCAAATCCTTAAGATAACAACCCAATCCTATTTAGAATGGGATTTCTTAGTTTTTCCTACATCTACCCCTTTTCAAGTCTAGATTCAGACCTTTTATACTTAGAACTCCCCACTTTGAATCAATTTCGACTCTTCTTCTACGCCTCTTGATGATGACTTTCAATCTACGAAAATTCTTTAAAACTTGAGTAGATTTAGGGATAATCCAAGAAAATTTTGTGATTTTTTTTTCTATTTTGAGAGGGGTTGGTGGCAGAGCAAAGAAAGCAATGGGATTTGGGTGGCTAGGGTTCCAACCTTTATTTTTATTCCAACCTACAATCAAAACAACTTCGTTTTGCTAATTCCTTCCCTTAGCTCTTTAAGTTTTGTGCTTTTACAAAAATAGTTGATAGACTTCTAATTTTATCATTTAGCTCTTGATAAAATTGGGTTATGACATTATGTACTTTTCATTTTTTTGTTAAAAAGAGCTTAAGGTAAAAGGATCCCTAACATGGGTTGGGTACCGATACCACTATTTTCAGTGTCAACACCATATGTTAAGAATTTGGCAAATGGAAGGCATGGAATTTGATACATAAGTGTTAATACCTATATTATAGTGTTGACACTTATGCCTCACTGTTCAAATGAATTCCAAGTCAACAGCTGCTGTCATTTTTTTACATGCCAGTAATTTAGTGGGTCTCACATATAAAACCAGTTTGTCAACTCAACTGCAAAATTCAATTAACTCTTGAATAGTAAAATTAAAAATGTAAGATATTTTATTAGAGATTTTTGAAAAATGATAATCTTAATTAGTTAAAAAATGATGTCCTTATTGTGATCTCTCCTTTTTAAACAACATTACGCTGATTTTAACAAAATGATGAACATAGCCACAGCCACAACCCATCTCAAATGTCATTATATATATATATATTATGCATTAATTTAGTAGAAACTAAATCCACGCATCAAGGCATAATCTACGCAAAAGAAGAAAAAAAAAAAAAAGGCCACAATCCATGCAAGCACGCGTGCCAAAAAAAAAAAAATTGTAGAAAGGAAAATTGCAAACTTAACCGTATTAATCCAAACTGCACATACGTAGGGTGAAGAGCCATAAGGAAATTCTCTTTTCGGATCACAGTAATTAGACCGAACAAACAGGAACAACAATACTGTCATAGAGGAGCCCTGGAGATTGGTGCTCCTCTCCTTATATCGTCGATGCGCGTAGTCTCATACACTGGCAAACCACCACTTGAGTAGATACCCAAGTCATAGTTTTGCAGCTCGAACAGATCAGAGCTCGAATCAGTATCTGCATCATCATCATCATCATCATCATCATCATCATCATCAAACTTTTTGAACTTGAGATTTTCTCCCACTTCTGATGGATATTGATCCACCCAAATCCCGACACTCTTGTGTTTCCCCTTGTACCCTTCATTCAACTTGAGTTTCTCATTTTGAAAATTTGTAGGTTTTGCTTGCTTGTGATCTGAATAGCTTCTCAAATCCTTGTAGCATTTTGTGGGCCTTTGGGCATAAGGAGGAGGTGTCCTAAAACCTGAACTTGAAGAAGAATACAGGGACTTGGTCCCCGCTGACGTTGTGCTTGAAATACGAAAATGGCTGATGCTACTCCTCCTTCTCCTCCTCCCGCCAGGGCTCTCCTCTTCCTCTTTAATGGATTTGGATTTCTTCTTTCTAGAACTTGCTTGATTGAAAAGAGAATTCAGAAAACTGGCAAGTCTACCACCGGGAGAGCTGGGTTGCTTGTATTTCTTTTCTTTCATGCTATGCTTTTCCTCTACATGAGTTTGCTGGGGGATGATGTCAGGCATGCCAAAGCTGACTCTCCCTCCTCTCCACGGCTGTACAGATTCGTTGTAGCCTGCAAAATAGCGTGCAGCCTCAAATACGTCGAGCTCAGCGGAATCATTCCTTCGATGGAATGATTTCCTCAGCAGTGTATCTCCAGTAGTTGTGATGGACATGGACATGTTCTGGAGCTTGTGAGACAGCAAAGATAGGTTCTTTTACCTCGTGAGTTTAAAATGATTGAGGGATTGCTGAGAAGATAGCTTTAATATAATGATCAGTTTCAATTGTGGGTAACATTTACATTATGTAAGAGTGATATTTTAATTTGGAGTGACCCACTTTATGTGGAAAGGAAACAGGGCAGACTGTGAAATCCAGAGCTTGTGTTAGAGATGGTGGGGGGCAAAAAACACTATGTTTCCTTGGATTCTAGGGTAGTACTGACTATTGACCCTATGTATAATCTACTTTTCCTTTAATTATGTGGGTGCTAAGTTATTTTTGACTATCATAAATCATCAAGCCTGGCCCAGCAATATATGGTTGCCTCTTCTTTGACATGCCACTAAGTTAAAAGTGCAAAGTTGTTTGCGTGATAAGTAGACAAAGCAAGCATGAATCAAGGCACTTTATTTCACCAGATATATATATATATATATATATATATATTTATATCTGATGATAAGAAATTATATAAGAAAAAATAGTTCTCTCCATTTCTTCTAATTTAAGATTCAAATTTAAAATTTTCAGCTTAAGATCTCCAACTTAGAATTTCAAATTTTTAACCAATTGAATCACTCCCTTGAGGGCCTTTTTTCGCTGGATAATATTATGTTTATATAATATCTCACTATATATAGTGCATAACAATTCTAACTCTTACCAAAAAAATTGAAATTTTAATTTCAAAAACATCATTTTCTAATGAATATATTCAAAATCAACCATTGGATTTAGTTTGTAATTTATAAAGATCATACATATCAATTTTCAAATTGATTGAATATATATAAATAATTCATTAATTATAAAAATTTTATTACTATTAAATATATAGTAGAAAATTCAAGTTTCTTAATCAAATGATTGTAGATGTTAAATTAATTTAGAAATTGATATGCATGATCTATATCAATCTATATAGATTATTAAATCTAACAGCTAGTTTTTGAAAATATTCTTTGAAGATGTGTTTTCGAAGTTTTATATTTTTATGGCAGTCAGGTTGATATACATTACTTTTTATATATACACGTGTGTGTGCATATGTGGGAAATTGGCAATGGAAATCAAAATTACAGTACATATACAATGTCAATTTATCCATACGATAATGAGTTTTAGACCTAAGAAGATACTAGAAATTGTAAATGGGCTTATTTAGGAGAGTTGGGATAAAAGCAATGCACAACAAATAAATTGAAGCTTAGAGGATTGTAAAAGTTTAGTAAATGTTGTTCGAGTCCAATAACAATTTATTTGAGATCATTTGAATCAAATTTCACAATTTGGATCAAAATCACTTCAAGTCAACTGAAAATGCAAAATTCTACCATAATCTATCGCAAACTGATGTTTTGTGCTAATTTAAGATATTTTACACAATTTTAAGTTATTTTTAGTTAGTTTTGCATTGATAAGTCTAAATTTTTTACAATTTTTACATGCCTTGTAATCTTAAATTTTAGTTCTTTGAGTTGTTTGAGTCTTATTTTATTTGATTTTGCATATTTTTAATATTTTTGTCTAAGGACTAAATTGTAAGAAATTAGAATTTTTAAGACCAAACTGAAGAAATCTGAACTATGAAGATCAAAGTATCAACTTTTAAAAGATGAGAGATCCAAATTGTATTACCAATGAAGAATGAAAATGTGCGTGAATGCCCAAAAGCTCGACGCAGACATTTTACTTAGAAACTTGGTGACAGCGTCGGTACCTCTTTAAGGGTATCGACCTCTTTGGCAATATTCAGCGCACCGTTTTGAGCATTTTGGAACACAAATTGGGAATTTTGGATCCTTTTCGGGGTGTCTAAAGCAGCAAGGGATTGTACCAACTCCTTTCCAAAATTTATTCACCCAAATCTTTTCAAATCCTTCCAAATCTATTCAATTATGTGAAAGAAATCAAAGATATTAAATGGGGCATGCAAATTTGGCAAGAAGGGAGGGGAGCCAATAGGGTTTGAAGAGAATAGGGAGAGAAAAAGAAGAGGGCGGTGGCTTTTTGATAAGGAGGAGGATTTACAGCAAAGAAGAGGGATTCTTTAACGATTGATCAATTTTGGATTCTTTCTTATTTTTATTGAAAAAGAGATTTTCTTGGCAATTGGTTTTTGTACATTTAATTATGAACTACGTTATTTTTTTCTAGGGTTCCAACTGTAAACAAACCATGAATCTTCAAGTTTTTGATTGTATTCAATTTCAATATACTCTTTATTCAAGCATTATTCTATTTTGTACTTATTGCTTCTAGTTAAATTGATCACTCAATTAATTGTTTGGATAACATCTATCTTATGAAAGAAAATGTTTTAGTTGAGTCATTGAATAGAATAACACACGTTACATGAGATAGGAATATATTCATAAAATATCTATGCAGTTTAAAAATAAAAATATAAGGCTTAATAATGCTTTTACTTATTTTGATTTATGTAAGAATATTGAATTGAGACAACTATTATTGGATCTTGAGAAAGATTAGTAATAAATATATGAATTTTTTTACTGTCATTTGGGAATTAATAAATTGAGAAAAAAATATTTAACAAGAGAAGTTTGAAGATGATTGAGTTGGTGAAAATTGTATCATTGGCAATTGTTTACCATTTAGAATTAATTTCTACAAGTTTAATTAATTTAGAATTGATTTAACCAAGTTTTTTTCTTCTTAAATTTCAAAGTTGTTAGAGAAAATTAGATTAATTAATATAGTGCTGATACTTAACAAGAGTTTTTTCTAGTCTCATCTCAAATCCTAGTTTTGCAACTGTGTGCTTGTGAACGTACGTCCATAACACACTGCACACACATGCTGTCAAAATTTCATATTCAGACCAAATTAAGTCAGATGATAATGATACTTATATGTCATGACTTGAAATCAAAATCACTTATTCTTATTAGAAAGAAATTATCACTGGATTCTTTAGCTTTTTAGTGATTTAAGCCCAAATATACATCTACTCCCATGTGTTTATCTATGTATTTGGAAATGGAAAGTCAAGAACCTGAACTTTGTCTTGTCATTTGACTGCAATATAATTGAAACCACAGATGGGAAAACAGAAATCTCAAGTGCCTGAAATCTGAGGATCAGGAAGGTCCCACAGAA
This sequence comes from Rubroshorea leprosula, assembly GCA_020521535.1. Lineage (NCBI taxonomy): Eukaryota > Viridiplantae > Streptophyta > Magnoliopsida > Malvales > Dipterocarpaceae > Rubroshorea > Rubroshorea leprosula. The sequence goes on from BPVZ01000014.1 coordinate 2,841,660, forward strand.
AAAATAGGTTAATGGTAGCCACATGTGGGTTTGATGACGGGTAATGAGTAGCTTTCTTTTGTTATGAACCATGCTTTTAGAATTTATAAAGATTACCTTCCAGCACATGCAGCTAATTTGAACTATTTTCAGATCATCAAATGACTAAATTCCATGGCCCCCACTTCGCCCAATCTTGTATCTCTTTTGGTTATCAGCTTTATCTTAAACAAGACAAGGGGGATTCATCGAATGTGTGGGAGAATGGGAATGATTGAAACCAAATAAGAAATTTTTTTGTTTTAAAAAAAAAAAAAGGGAAAAAGGAAAAGCAAGGGAATAGAACGTGGCAATGCCAACCAATACATATAGTGCTCCATTGCTATGCAGAAGCTACCCTCACTGAAAGACAAGATAATCGATATGCGTGGGGTTTGCAGCTAGCTATTCACTCTCAGTCATTCAAAAACATTCAGGTATATATGTTCGGATTGCAATATGGAATTGAATAGGACGAGGTAGAGATAACAGGATTGGATTAAATTGAATTGGACAGTATTAGACTATATGGTATCTAATCCCATGTGTTGGTGTTACCATGGGATTGTAGATAAATATTTATATTTTATGAACAAAAATGCCCTTATGAGTTATGACTATCATTTTAATTTTTGTTCAAATTTCAAATTTATTTTTATAAATGGTAAGTACAAGCTAACCAAATAAATTTAAAACAATAATTTGTACAGTAATGACATTAATAATCTTTAATGTAAATAAAACATTTTTGGACCATAAAAAAAAAAAATTATAGAACGTAACTTGCTAGGATTCATTACCTAAATATAAATTATTATTGGTGGAATCCTTGTTATCTTGATACCCACTAAAAAATGCATGCTTATTGCATTATTTCATGAAATCAGTTCTTGAAGTATGCTTGAAATATGTTAATGTTTTATTACTGAAGCTCCACTGGTACTTGTTCTTCGAATCTATTTCTTAACTTGGTCTTGAAAAACTGCTCTTGTTCTGTTCCTACAATTTGTTCGGGAATGGGAATCTGTTCCAACTCAAATTCTGAATCCTACACTAGTTTCTACTTCTTAATATCTATAGTTATTGATTTTTCAGATTTTGAGATTCATGTGGATACCTCTATTGGAGGGGTGATGATTACTAGAGACATCTATAGATGTATCTAGATTTTTGTCACTGATAGACAGCTGAGTGCTAATCTCTATATTCTTGATATCTTTGATTTTGACTTGATCCTCAGAAGGATTATTGCAAAAATACCTTGCCTCCATTATTATTGCTTGAAGTTGTAGTCTTCAAAAGAGAATGGTTCTTTTTCCCTACCTGTTTTGATTACTCTACTCCCTAATTAAAAAGATATTAATCTTCTAAGTATCATGATTCCATCTATTGATTAATTAATTGTGTTAATTAATTCTAGTTACTAAAGGTACTTGATCTTGCTATCCTAAATGTAATCGCTCTTGATTTTTGTTCTAATTGTCATTATTGAAATCATCTTATGTGTCTTTTGATGGGATTAGTTCCTTGACTCTTGTTCCTTGTCTCATGGTTAAATCCTGTCTATTGATTCCAATCACTTGATTAAACCTAATCTTAATGGCTTATAAAAAAATGCATGATCTTTATTCTTTGGTTATATTGTTCTTAGTTAACGTCATGTTGTCATTTTTGTTGTTGATTTTCTAAGTCATTATACCCTGGGTCTATATATTCATGCATTCATTTGTGCATTTATTTATACAAACAAACAGGCATACATTTATACATGCATGCACATTTAGGCATTCATCCATACACGCACATATGTATATATATAGGCCTTTATTTAAACATGCATACATGCATTCACCTATACATGATTGCATACATTCATTCGTTCTTTATTTGTCTTCGTTAGGATTCAAAGTTTAGTTGTACTTACCATGCCAAGATATTTGATCTCGTTGGAATCTTTGACTTGTGCAATTTTTGACTATATATCATAAAATTTGAATTCCCTATAATCTTAATGCTTGAATTTAATGTTTCTAGTAGTGAAATATAGTAAGTGCTTCTGGAATTAGGCTATTTTACTTCTAGACTTGTAGCAGCATGGGCATAATAACAAAAGCATCCTTTGAAGGTACTTACTGAAAATGGATTTTGAATTGTTAAAAGAACAAGATTGACAAACCTTGTTATTATTGTTCCTTCAATTCTTCTACTTAATAAATGATCCAATTCTACTGATATATATTTTTTTATCCTAGCACTTGCTTTTTAGTTAATCACTTGGAAACTTGATCTCTAAGCTTGTATAGTGTTTCCGCTATATGGGTGCCTACATTGTTTTTGCAATTAATGTATTGTGAGATGTTCTTGTGACAATTGATTTACGATGGCCTTGGACTAAAGTTCGAGGAACCCGCATAATGTAATGGTTAAACTCCCAACTAGGTTCCTCAACTATTACATAGACTGGGTTAGTTCATGAGCTTAAAAAATCCCTAGTGTGGTTCTTAAAGTTTTTAATTTTTGCTTCAAGTTGATTCTTTCATGAAAAAAACCTAACGTGCCCCATTGCTTTAAAGGAGAATTACGCCATGTCAAAAAATTAAACACATTTACTATGATATGGAAAATAAACTTTTAAAAAAATGTGGATTTGAAAATTTTAATAAAAAATAAATTTAAAACCTAAATGACCAAAATGCCCTTCATCTTCTTCTCTCCTAATTCTTATTCTCTATGCAAAACTTTTGGAAGCATTGAATCCCTAACCCCAGAGTCCACTCCTCTCACAAAATCCAACCTAAAAAGCAAGCCCATCAATGTCTCGATCACCTTCAATCTCTCCTTCAAATCCCTACAAATCAAATCCAATTCCAATTGCCCAACTTCTTTTTCCATTAACAAAATCAATTTTGAAATTAAATGAAATTCAAGGACAAAAAATATATATAGTAGGTGATGACAAGCAAAAATACATACATTGACAAAGAAATTAGCATTCTATTGAGCTCTTATAATGATTTTGATGTTAATAAAACCATTGTTAAAAAGTTTAATGAGTTTTGTGCAATTGTGCAAAATATTTTAATTTGTTTAAAGTGTCAAAAGCTATTTAGAAAGGATGAAAAATATGAATAATCTAGCATTCATTTGACTAAAGGAAGATAGAGTCAACTATTGAAGAATAAATTTATGCGGAGTCAACTTTAGGATGTTAAAGTCAACTATAATGAAAGTTGAAGGTTAAAATCTTTGAAAAAAAAAATCAAATTATTTATAACTTTGCCATGAAATCAACTAAAAGAGGCCAAAGTCAACCATAGAAGCAGTAAAGTCAACTTTACACGACCAAAGTTAACTAAAGAGGAATATTGGATGATTAACACAAAAAGTTTGAAACATGCTCATGGTTTGCTATAAAAATGACTAAAGGAAGATAAAATTGATTATAGAAGCTAAAGAGTCAACTTTAAGAAACCATAGTTGACTATAAAGTAAAAGCACTTGAAGAGTTGAGAGTTCAAAATTAATTTTAAAAATGCCATCCAATCGACTATAGGGAGCTAAAGTCAATTATAAGTAGGGGTGTTTATATCCGATCCAATTCGATTGATCCGACCTAAATTGATCCAATCCAATTAAAAACCAATCCAAACCAATATAAAATTAGATTGGTTTGAATTATAAAATTTTAAAACCGATATAATTGGTTTGGTTTGTGATTTTATTTTTAAACTGCCTGAACTATTTGATTATAAAATAAAATCTGATTATAAGATAACTTAATTAAATAATATAATAATTTTTTGTAGTATTTTAAAATTTCTTTTTCTTATTTTATAAGATAATAACTCCATTAACTTAATTAAAAAATAAAAATAAAATATCTCCATATTCCCTAAGTTGTTTTTCTATTTTAATCATGCACTTTAATCCTAATTCTAAATTTTTAATTCACCCGCAACTTTATCCTATCATAACTTATTTGCACCTCTACTCTTAAAACCTTAAATTTCTAATTTATTCCTAAAATAATATTATGATTCTCCTAAGTAAGTTTTAAAGAAATATCATTCTAAAAGTCTTGAAACTATATAATAAAACTAGTCTTGATATTCTACTATTCTTAGATATTTAGTTTAGAAATTTTAAATTTTGATTATGAATGCTTCTAATCAATTTTAGTGATATTCATGTTAAATTTTATTCACTTATAACAGAATTTATAAGATGGTATTAAATTATTAGTGCATTAAGAAAAAAAAACTAATTTTAACCTTTAAGAATTATTTACACTATACTATAAATTTGAAGTCATTTTTTGTTGTTCTTGATACCTCTAGTGATGTAACGCAGAAAAAATTATGAATTTTTTCAATTTTTACAAATGTAAAGGAGTATAAGAACTTGTTTATAATTTATACCTTTTATTATGTTTTTATTTATAACAGAATTTATAAGATGGGATTAAATTATTAGTGCATTAAGAAAAAAAACTAATTTTAACCTTTAAGAATTATTTACACTATACTATAAATTTGAAGTCATTTTTTGTTGTTCTTGATACCTCTAGTGATGTAACGCAGAAAAAATTTTGAATCTTTTCAATTTTTACAAATGTAAAGGAGTATAAGAACTTGTTTATAATTTATACCTTTTATTATGTTTTTACTTATTTGGATGTTAATGTGTTTTATAGTTATGTTTTTTATTTGATGTTAAAATATTTTTATATTATCTTATATATTTAATAATGTTAAAAACCGATTAATCCGACCGAATCACACCGATCCGATTTAAGTTGAATTGATTTGGTTATCATATAATAGTGGATTAGATTGGTTTAAAAATTTTATTAACGGATTAAATTGGATTGATTTAGAAAATATTAAAATCCGAACCAAACCACACAGCGAACACCCCTAACTAGAAGTAAAATTTTTCTAACATTGAATGTTAGAATTTGAAATCAAGAAGTTGTAAAAAATTACAAAAGTACCATGAAGTCAACTATAAAAGGCAACAATCAACTATAAGCTAGAAATTTGAATTTTGAGCAACGGACATTTCAGTGCATTTAATGCACTCCAACGTCTCCAAAAGGCTAGTTTCGGCCTAAAGAGGATAAATATGGTTAATAAACCCCTTGGAAAGACTTGTCACCCTCCAAAACTGGGAGCAAAATAGACATCGTACTCTTGTGAAAGAATCCCACAAATGCATAAGGCTTGGAACTTGCTAAATCTAACAATTCACATAAACTTAGATCAATATCTCAAAATAAAATCTAAGTTACAAAAGAATGATTTATATCTCAAAATCTATGTCCAAAATACAAATGGCTAGCCTTTTAGCTCTTCACTCCCTTTGGTTTCCAACGTCTCGATCTCACTACCTGAAATGGTGGACAAGGAAAAAAAACTATGTGACATAACGCAGTAAGCAAATATATGGATAGCCCTTATTTAAAGTTATAACATGCCAACAAGTGTAATCAAGTTTCAAGAAAAACAGGTACAAGTATGGGAATGAAATAGACGTCTCCTCTATAGATCATGGCCAGCGTTTATAAACCTCCCACTAGTGGGCACAGCAATAACCAGTGTACTATCCCACTCGTAGGAATAATAAGACAAACCAGTTTCAAAGAATACATGTTGACATGTGCTAGCATTTATAAACCTCCCACTAGCGGGCACAATAAAACACAACCATATTATAGACTAAACCGGGCAGGAGTTACAAGAAAATCTATAATTTACAAACTAATTTCAGGTTATTAGAACAATTCAGTAAACTCCAACTAGGCATACTCAATCAATAAAAACAATAATACTTTCCTTTCAAACCAATCATGTTCATTTTTGTATAAAATATGTTTAGTCCCACCACCACTTCAAAAATAGATCAAAATTATACTTTTAAAACCTTTACCTTAAAATCCAATGGTATTTACCTTAGTTTTACTTACTTCATCTTGTAGGTATACATCAAGCTAGAATTTCAAGGACTCAAGGCTGTTGAGGTGATTTAGAATCTATACCACATCAAATGAATACTTAAAATATGCTTAAAACAGTTCCAAAAAGACACACAAAATAGCAAGTATCCCAAATAGATTTTCTAGGTAGAATAAAGTATAGAAATAGTGAGAAACCAAACTTAAAACCATCCTAGACACTAGCAGAAATATTGGGTAATAAAGTGGGGTATTTTTGCCATTTAAAGCAGTCTTAAATACTTGGAAAAAACCTTGAACAACAGGGATTTTTGGGCAAAAAGACAGTAGAAAAAATAGTGTAGAACACAAGCTAGAATTAGGCAGAAATGGACAACATTTAAGTAGAAAAGCAGTAGCAAAAAGGGTAGCTAATATAAAGCAATAACAAAAGGTTTTAGAGCAGAAAAACAACTAAAAATCTAAAATGATGATGCAATATGGCAATAGGTACAATGAGAATAAAGCAGAAAGGAAAGCAATTTTCTAGGTACTTTTAAGAGCAATTTTGGTTAGATTTCAAATTGGAAATTCCAACAGAATTCGCACCCAGAAATTAACTAATCTAGGTTGAGTGGTTAACAGATAAATTGTAACCCTATGTCTTAGCATTCTATAGGCTCAAGAATCACCTTAATCCACATCTACAAAGAAAGTTATGGCCAAAATACTGACTTAGGGTGGAGCTACCAGCTAAGTCCGTCAACAGGAATTGAAGTTGTAGCAAAGTTTTCACTATGAAAACAACTTAATTAGGTTAAATGTCCAACTTAAAAGTTGTAGGGCTATCTCTTAAATTTCTATTGAATTAAAAATGAACCTAATCCAATAACTATAGAAAGAGTTATGGGCAAAATACTAACACAAGATCGAGCTGCCAAAATATCTAGCAAAAGGGATCAGATCTAGTGGCACTAAGGCAAAACCAAGGAGGAAACTACAAGAAGAAATCCCAATTTGAAAACCCTAAAGGATTAGACTTAACCCAACTCAAATCAACAATGTAAAGATGAGAAATATGGCTAATTTCTTACCCAAAAGCAGTGGAAAGTGGCGGCCTCCTTGTATATTACTAAAGAACCCGACATAGGCTAGAAAATTGGGGAATAACAATAACAAGATCTGGGTTTTTCATCATTATTTTGTTGACTCAATGTACTCCAAGAGGGGGGTGAATTGGAGTTCCAAAAATTCTCCCCTTTTTGCAACCACAAAACCAAAATTAAAGAGAGTATAGAAGAAAAGCTTGCTCAATGATTTATAGAGGTTCGGTCCAACCACTTGGAGCCTAGTCCTCTACCTTGGCCTTCACTCACCAAGGATTTCCTCCACACTCTCCACTAACAACAACAAGGGTGGCTTAAAGGAGCCACTCAATTTTTTTACAAGAAGAAGGGTGTTTCTCTCAAATCTCACCCCTTTACACTTAAACCCAAACAATCCTCTCTACAAATCACTCTTGAAGGAATAGTCACAACCCCAAGATTACTCACAAATAGAACAAGAAGAGGATTACAAATAAAGATCTCTCAAAGATCAAAATCTCAAGTTAAAGCACAAGTTGGTAGGTAAAGATATTCAATACAATGCTCTCTAAACTTCTTCAAATCTGTTACCAACCATATTTATAGCTCCTTGCTCGAAAATAGCCGTTTTTAGCCGTTGGGGGTCATTATATGCTCTGCAAGACGCAAAGCTCGAGTTGCAAGATTACCAGGAGAGCCGGCTCACCATTTCTGCAGCCGGCTTTACGGGATTCCTGCACATTCTGTTTTCTTCCACAGCCAGCTGCAAAGCCTAGAGTCGGCTTTGGGATTCTAACTTCAAACACATTAAATAATCTTCAAATAACTCGATTGTTGTGCATTAAATGCACCCTCACAGCCGGCTACAAAGTTGGAGCCGGCTTTGCGTCTTTTCTCCGCACGCACCAAACAACGGTCTTCAAATTTTTGCCTGTAGAGCTGACTGCAGCTTCCAGAGTTGGCTCTCTGCACTTCCATTTCACCAGAGCCAGCTGCAGCTTTTAAAAGCCGGCTTTCTGCACATACTCAAGCCTTTCTAGTCCATTTTTAAGTGCAATCCAAGTTTACTTGCAATCTTTTAGCAACTTAACTATACACTTAAATAAACCAATTAGTCACTCAAATGTGTTTTGTAATCATCAAAATCATAGGTACAACAATCTCCCCCTTTTTGATGATGACAAAACACTTTGAAAATTAATTAATGAAAGCACATATATACTTCAATATTAAGCAGAATTTTAGCACAAAGATACTCTAGAAAATGACATTACATTCAGCATATTCTCTCCCCCTTTTTGTCATTTATCAAAAAGCACATAATCAACAAACTTCCCCTTAATTCATACACATCAATCTTTTAAAGCATTTAAGCATGATAACCATTAAGAGGAGTAATTTAAGCACAAAATGCTCCCTCTCAATAAGAGCATACAATCATCAAAATCATAGACAACCATTAAGCATGATAACACAAGTGATGCCATTACCATTCACAAAACATGATAACACAAGTGATCGGGTTTGGGTCGGATTCGCCTACGGGTTGAGAAAATAACAGATCTAGTTCAAAGAGAGAAAAGCTCGAAAGATTTAAAGACTGACGAAGAGCTGGCTTTAGTCTTGGAGCCGGCTCAATCTTAGAGAGAGAAAACTCTCGGGATTTTGGGTGAGCCGGCTGTGAAGAAGGTGCAGCCGGCTCTATTGGCCTTGATTAGTACAAATAAAAGGTTTGGGACTGTTTTGAAGAAAATGCACCTAATTTGATATTCCTTCATTTTACCAAGTTTAAATTGGACATCAACTATTAAATCATGCAATTTTAGTCATATATCAATGTGTGCATCATTAAATAACATGATTATAATCAAGGTACACATACTAAGGTCATCAATATGCATAAATTCTAATAAGCAAATACATTAATTTCAAAAGCCATATCAAGCACTAGGATCTAACATGCCAAGCTCATTAATTTGCATAAATTTTAATAATCACATCAAATGATATCATATTCAACAAGCATATATATCAAAGAGTGAACACATATAAACAAATCATTAATAGTCATGTTGAAGTAATTATACTCAATGAATAAATGCAATAACATAAATAATAACAATTTGAGCACATAAGTGGAGCATTCAAAAACAAATTTTCTTTGAACTTTCACTCCAACATTCTTGTTGAGGCATAAGTCTTTATCAAGATCAACCTTACTCTTCTTTTGACTTTGCCATCAACCTTACCTACAAAACAAAATTAAGTTTTGATTTTTGGTACCCAAATTTGCTTCACTTTACCTTGAGCTATCAATCTCTTCAAAGGACATACATAAGCAAAGTGTTCCTTTGCACCACAACAATAGCAAGTAACATTAGGATGAGAGGATTGACTTGCTCTTACAAAAGAATTCTTAAAAGTCTTGCTTTTTAGAATAATCAAATCCAATGCCCCCTTTGTCATAAATACTTCTTTGAGATTTTAAGATAGAATCAAATTTTTCTTTACTCAAGGTAAATTTGGAAATCACATTCTCAAGATCACAAGCTTTTCTCTTTAAGACCTCATTTTCCTTCTTTAAATCCTCATTTTCCTTTTTCAAAGCATTATTAGACTCCTCATTCTTTAAAGAAGCAATCTCACCATTTAAAGAGGCATTCTCTTTAACTAAAACCTCATTTTGTTTTGAGAGAGATTCAATTTCATTCCTAAGCAATGAAATGGTTTTAGTAAGAGCAATATTATAATTTCCTAGTTTCTTAATGTCATTCATAGAGCAATCAAGAACTTTGCATACATCATCATAAGAATACTCAAATGAACTTGCATTAATTGAACTAGAGAAGTTAGAGTTTACCTCCTCATGATGGTTACTATCCTCTTGAGCCATGAAGCAAAGATTTGCAACACCTTTCTCCAAGGAGCTTTCACTTTCCGTTGAGCTAGTCTCATCATCACTCCAAGTGGCAACAAAAGCTTTCTTCTTCATGCACTTCTTGCCTTTCTTCTCACCCTTCTTCAAATTGGGACATTCATTTCTATAGTGCCCCGTCTTCTTGCACTCATAGCATTTCACACTCCTTTTGGTAGACTCTCCTTCATCTCTTTTTTCAAGCTTGCTCTTGATGTTCTTTTTCATGAATCTCCTCACTTCTCTAGAGATCAAGGTGGAGATGTTTTCACCATCACTAGCATCATCTTCACTCTTTTCCTTTTGGTTGCTAGGCCTTGAATGCAACATCCTTCTTCTTCTTCTCAACTACTTCAACTCCACCATCAACTTGAACTTCTATCTCATATGTCATTAATTTTCCAATGAGATCTTCAAGCTTGAGAGTGTTGAGATCCTTAAACTCTTCAATTGCGGTCTTCTTGGGTTCCCAATTCTTAGGCAAGCTCCTAAGAACCTTCCTCATCACTTCTTGAGAAGGATAAACTTTACCAAGAGCCTTGAGATTGGTGACTATATCATTCAATCTTGTATACATATCTTGAATGCTCTCCTTCGGTTTCATCTTGAAAAGCTCATACATGTAAATTAGTCTATTGATTTTTGACTCTTTCACTTGACTTGTTCCTTCATGTGTTACCTCCAACATGTCCCACATCTCCTTGGCCGTATCACATTCGGATACTCTATGGAATTCCGTTGGATTAAGAGCACATTGAAGCATGTTGATTGCTTTGTTGTTGATCATGATATTCCCCAAGTCTTCATCATTCCATTCAACTTCTTCCTTTGACACCTCTCTTTCTCCAACAACTTTCATAGGTACATATGGACCTTTCATAGTCACAATCCATACCTTGGGCACATTTGCAAGCATGAAGACCTTCATCCTATTCTTCCAATAATTGTAATTAGTCCCATCAAAGAAAGGAGGCCTTGTGGTATACAAACCTTCAAGTGGTTGAGAAGCTTGAAATTGAGCCATCCTTGATCAACTCCTAGGTGGTTAAACCTTCAAATTGGAGCCCTTGCTCTGATACCAATTGTTGACTCAATGTACTCCAAGAGGGAGGGTGAATTGGAGTTCCAAAAATTCTCCCCTTTTTGCAACCATAAAACCAAAATTTAAAAAAGTAAAGAAGAAGAGCTTGCTCAATGATTTATAGAGGTTCGGTCCAACCACTTGGAGCCTAGTCTTCTACCTTGGCTTCACTCACTGAGGATTTCCTCCACACTCTCCACTCAATCCTTTTACAAGAAGAAGGGTGTTTCTCTCAAATCTCACCCCTTTACACTTAAACCCAAACAATCCTCTTTACAAATCACTCTTGAAAGAATAGCCACAACCCCATGATTACTCACAAATAGAACAAGAAGAGGATTACAAATAAAGATCTCTCAAAGATCAAAATCTCAAGTTAAAGCACAAGTTGGTAGGTAAAGATATTCAATACAATGCTCTCTAAACTTTTTCAAATATATTACCAACTATATTTATAGCCCTTTGCTCGAAAATAGCCGTTTCTAGCCGTTGGGGGTCATTAAATGCTCTGCAGGACGCAAAAATCGAGTTACAAGATTGTCAGGAGAGTCGGCTTAGCTTCCTAGAGCCGGTTCTACACAGCCGACTCACCATTTCTGCAGCTGGCTTTGCGGGATTCCTGCACATTCTGTTTTCTTCCACAGCCGACTGCAAAGCCTAGAGCCAGCTTTGGGATTCTAACTTCAAACACATTAAATAATCTTCAAACAACTCGACCGTTGTGCATTAAATGCACCCTCACAGCCGGCTGCAAAGTTGGAGCCGACTTTGCGTCTTTTCTCCGCGCGTGCCAAACAACGGTCTTCAAATTTTTGCCTGTAAAGCCGGCTGCAGCTTCCAGAGCTGGCTCTCTGCACTTCCATTTCACCATAGCCGACTGCAGCTTTCAAGAGCTGGCTCTTTGCATATACTGAAGCCTTTCTGGTCCATTTTTAAGTGCAGTCCAAGTTAATCTTTTAGCAACTTGACTATACACTTAAATAAACCAATTAGTCACTCAAATGTGTTTTGTAATCATCAAAATCATAGGTACAACATATTTGAGAATCATAAACTCATAAATCTCAAACCATTGCTAAGAGAAGAAAGAAAAAGGCCAACTCTCACTTGGTTCTCAACAAAAAGAGGTAGGGCACAAGCTAGGGATTTTAGAAGCAAGGTTCTAGTGAAGAGTTGGGGAAAACACAAAAAAGGCAAGGGGAGGAAAAAGGAAAATCAGCTCAGCCCCTTTTATCACCAAGCTTCACTTTTAACCCCCTTAGATTTATGAATTTTAGCTATTAGGCCCAAAAATAATAATTTCTACCAGAACAGTCCTTAACTTAAATTCTAAAATTTCATAAATTTTGGGATATTGCAAGCTTATTGAGATACATATTAGAACATCTACAGCAAGATTTATGCTTAGATTTGTAAATTTTTTTCAAAAGTTTTGAGTTTACACTCGTACATTAGATCTTAGAGAAATCATATCCTTTGTAATCTTTCTTTCTACCTTTTCTTTGTAATCTTGAAGGTGAGTGAAGTTGTAAAAAGTGATACTTAAAAGTGAGTGAAGTCTTCAAGAGAGAAACCAAGTGAGGTTTATTGAGGATCTTTGTAAGGGGGAGAGTTTGAGTGAAAAACACATTGTAAAAAGATTTGATAACTCCTTTAAGATACTCTTAAGCACTTGCAAAGAGTGTGGAGGAAATCTTTAGTGAGTGAAGCCAAGGTAAAAGATTAAGTGCCAAGTAGTTGGGTCGAATCTTTATCAAATCAATTGTGCAAGCCATTGTTTTCTTATCTCTTTGTTTTTCATTTGGTGGTTGGGAAAAAAGGAAAATTTTGAAGACTACAATCGCCTTCCCCTCTTGGAATGTTTGTGCTAACACATTCTTTATCAACTCCAACTACATCCTCAACCTTTCTATCTTCTACCTTGTGATTCAAATTACACAATCATGACCATGATGAATTTAGAGGCAATAACAACTAACAAGGTAGTCAAGGTTTGAATCTGGTGGATGGGTTTCCTTTTAGAGGGTTTTTCCAAGCGATCATGGTTCTTGATAGAGATTGATGAGAGATGTAGGAAAACTAGTCTCCATTATGAGGGATTTACTACGTTTGGGAGACTATTATAGGTCTGCAACCAAGTGGGAAATTGAGGTCACCCAAGGTTTCTTTTCATGACAAAGGCATGGTATAGGCAAAAAGTAATGGATTCTTGCTCTTTATCTTCCACCAAAATGGTAACCCAGAACACAATCTTACCAAAAGAAAGGGAAAAGGAAAGAAAGAGGGATCTAAGGAAATTAAGAGAAACCATATATTAGAATTAAAGAGAAACTTGGGTTGATGAAGATTTAGCATTGAATAATGGTTAGGCATGAAAGCAATCTTACACAACCAGATGATCCAAATCTGGAAGAGTTGGATGAGAAATATCAAGAGGAAGAAGATGAATTGATTTGGTGATGGATAAAGGTGGTTTTGATGGAGCCAATCAAGAAAAAAACAAAGGAAATTGTCATCGATTAATGGGAAGTTGAGCAAAGGTGGTTTCAAAAGGTTTAGTGTTTGTAAAAGGTGAAGGAAAGGAAGAGGAAAGAGAAAGGGAAAAAGGAAAAAGGAGAGGAAAAAAAAAAAAAGGAAAAAGGGATTTTTTATATTTTTTTTAGCCACGTCATTTATTTATCCATGTTGTCAATCTCACATGTCAACATTTTTGGACATGTCATTCTTCTCTCTATCAATTAACAGGAGAAATCAGCAGATTTTAAACAAAAAGACTAACTCGGAGCCAAATTACAAAACTTTAAGGACTAAGTTAGGGATTTTTTTAGTTTAGGGACCAACTCAAGGGTCTGTATAATAGTTAAGGCCCCAACTTAAGACTTGGTACAATAGTTGAGGAACTAATTTGGGGGTTTAACCATTTCTTTATCTTCTGAAAACACTATTTTTATCCATAAATTGGTATTTATAGAAATCTCAATCCCTAAAATACACTAATTGTCTGTCCCTTTAAATTTCCATCACGATAATAGTGAAAAATACTCACACACCAAGAGCGATATTTAGCAACACATTATGGCCACCTAAAATGACAGAAATTGTTGATGGCTTCGATGAAACTTCCTATGACTGATGCAATTGTGTAATTCAATTCATTTGTCATTGATATCTCCATCAAGTAAGATGAGTGCATGCTATGTGTCATCATTCTTGAAGTTTGATATATCTTCTTTTGAGTCTTGGGATGGACCAACTTATTGAATAAGTCTTCATTCTTGCCATGCCCATGGACTTTTGCAAGTAATCTCAACTCAATCAAAGTGTTAGAGATATCTTCTTTCATATACTTAAAAAGGACAAATCTTATCTTGACTTGCTCATTACTCTTAAGTGATTTGTGATACATCCAATAACTATATTACTTGTAACCCCTCGAAGTGGCTTTTTTAATAGCATTAAATTACACATGTCCTCACATAGAATAACAATGATCTCAAATCAAAGGATCACTTACTTTCATATCATAGCTGAAAAGATACTAATGACACATGTATGTAGAGTCTCATGATAGATTAGTCCAGTGCATTTATTTATTTTGAGTCATCCACATGTAATACATGATTTATTAAAAAAACGTTTTGCCATCTAACAAAGTATCACATGATAGTCTTTATGTCATTGATGCCCCCTCTCAATGACATACACTACTAATGGATAAATTAAGAATGTTGCTATCGCATCATACGGTTTTCACTAATAGCAATAGTTGTTATTACCTTTTGATGTAGTAAACATTTTAAGAACTTTATTGAAATTTAATGTATAAAGAAGAATAACAGTTATTGTTCGTTAAAGAATACCATTACTACTATAAGTGTAATCACAAGTACATAAAATGGTATTGCCAACCTAGTTGGCTCATAGAGTATACTCTAACATCTAGCTACATAGCGATGATCATTGTGTTATATTCTTCCTCTTGGAAACTAGTATCGACTCTGTTGATGTGATGCTTAATAGTCAACTTACTTCTCTTTTGCAACTTGCATAACTAAATCATCATGGGTAGCATGGACTTTCTACACTCCTTTCATTTTGAGTCGGCATTCTGTTCTAGTTGAGTTTGATGTGGTGTTGCAAAAAGGGGTGGCACCTTTGTGCAAGGCGACACTTTACCGCTCACCTTGGCCTTTAGGTAGTAAGTCAATCTTGCCCAATAAAATCAAGCTATGCCTTCAATCCCCTAGATGATTGAAAAAGCTAGCCTAAGTAACTTGTTTCCCCAAACTAGTATTGGAATTGAATTTTTTATTTTTGTTAACAAATTTATCCATTTTAAATATTCAATTTTTTATCACCTTGTTTTAATTGCTAATTCTACGATAATTGGATTCAACTTCATTTTTTTATCTTTAATAACATTGAATGATTATTATCTTATAAACTTTTACAATAACTTATCATTAAAAAATTATATTACTTAATAAAAAAATTTTTAATGCAAAAAAATAATTAATTATTTGCTAATTCTATAAGCTTTTTTTTTTTTTGCCTTTATTGCAAAATAATATAATTTTTTTGTTAAATATAAAAAGGAGTGTGTGATTCACACTTGTATATTTTATTTATTTATTTATATTTATTTTTTAAAAAATTAATTATTTTAGTAATAGAAAATATTAAAAAATATATTGAATTACTTTTAAACATATTTATTAATCATTTAATCTCAAACAGCAACCATAAATCATAATATAACGAAACATTTATATCAATCAATATCCGCTATTTGTTATCCTATACTTGCTATTTATTTTTTGATTTCCAATATCATGTACCCACTTTCTGCTTTCTACTAGCCATCTGCCACTTGTAACCTACATCAACTACCCATTACTACTCTACAATATCTGTTATCTACTATCTGCTAGATTTTAATTGTTTTACGAAAGAGGCTTAAATCTTAAAAAAATTGAATAGTATGTAATACTTTAAACACTAGACCCTAAAAAATCTAACCTTAAAAGCCTAAAATCTAAACCTTGACGCAACACTAAACCTTATAGAATCTAAACTCCAAGGCATCAAATATTGAACTCTAAGAAAATTTAAAGGTTAATTACCCTAAAAATCAGAATGTCCTAACAATTAAAATATTATAAACAATAATTAAAAGACTTAAATACCCTTAATGAATCAACACACAAAGAAGATTCATTAAAGGTTTTTAAGTGATTTTGGAGGCAGCCTTAGCATTTTAAATACCAAAATATCATAATTTTTACTTATCTCAAATTTAACCTTAACACTCTAAACGTTTAACTTGAAAAATTTAAACTTAACACCCTAAACACCATAACCACCCCACTCCCCCCACCCCCCAAAACAAAATCATAAACACAAAATCCTAAACCCTAAAATCTTTTTGTAACAGACCTCCTTTAGGTACCCTTAGTCTCGCGGGAGTCCTTAAATAAGAACTTTGGGAAATAATGCAGTGGAAGTAAAGCACTTCTAAAGTATAAAATGTCTCCTTGAAAAAAAATCTACTTGCAAGTCATTTTAAAACTATATGGAAAGAAAATCAACAACTTGTAAATGAAAACTAATTTAACGAAATGTATTTTAAGAAAAAAAATATTGAAGTGTGTAAAGTTGTGAAATAACTAGGCTGAGTGCATTTTTATTCATTTATAAATTATACAAATAAAAACAATTTACACAAAAAATCGACATAAACAAATGCCTTTCAAAAGCTTTCCAAAGTAATAAAAGTAGAACCATCATTTTGGTAATACATTGATTTACCTACACATCAAAAGTAGTGAGGTCCTAACTTCTACGTATGACGAGCATACGTGACTTATACCAAAAGCTCTCAAGCTTGGCAACTATTACTCCAATCTATTAATTGGAAATTCGGGGAGAAATAACATGAGCTAAAAACTCAATGAGTATTAAGTTAAAGCTATAAACTTGAGTTTTAGAACCCTTAGACCAACACACTCAGATGGCATAATATACAATTAAGACAAGTCACATAATATTATAAGTCTTATTATTTAAATAACAGCTTAGCATGGTGCAGAATAATTCATGAATAATCAAATATGTCAAAGAAAAGCCAATGACAATTAATTCAAATTCACAACATAAGGCCTTATGCTCACAAATGGAATATCACAATCAGAATGTATATAACAAAAATCACACAATGTTATGAAGTCCATGATGTGTGCTAGTAACATTTGTACTGGAGTTAGTCACGACAGTCACCCTATTGTGTAAAGGTTCACTAATTACCCTAGAGGGTCCACTAATTACCCTAGATGGTCCACTAAATACCCCAAGCTTTAAGCTTAGGTTTACTTCATAGCCATAAACACATACACACATCAAACACATTCAAAACACATCCAAAATAATCTAAGAATATAATTCCATATATTAATTCATTTGAATAATTGCATTCTAAAGTAATTCACATTAATTTCTTTATGCTTACACTTGGTTCATGGTTTCCACCCATAAGAATGGTAAAATATTTCTTACTTAAACGATGCAATTAATGAACATGAACACACATCAACAACACTTAAGTACCATGTCACAAAGAACACCTAAAATTCTAGTCTAAAATATAGATTTTGTTTGATTATGTTAATCCCTAAGAGAATCATCACACACAACATGCATAGAAAATTCATGGTAACAATAAAAATATTTGACTATAGAAGTCACACTAATTTCAAGCATGAAAATAAAACTCACTTCTAGATTCTATCCTCAAGACCTATACATTTGCTATAACATTAATATATTTCTAATAAATTTCTAATACCAAAAAATCTTTTAAATAAAGGATTTTAGGTCATATGTCACTAACCAAAACTAATTCTTGGTATATTATAGCAAATTTATAACCCACCTGAAACTCTAACTCAAATTCATAGCTAAAACCTATATTTATCCATGAAAATTAAAGCACTAACTAGGAGAAGATTTCAAAAATTGAGAGAAAATCCAACTAAACAATGCGTCCTTACACAGCCCCAACAAATGTACACCAACTCGGCTAAAAATGAAAGGTGTAAAGGAATAGGTTTTGTTTTCGTCTGAAATCTCCCAAAGGAAGCTCCCATGGATCTTGTAAGACTCTCTAAGTTCAAGAATGAATTTGTTTGGTAAATTTTGTGCCACATGTGACAAAAATGATATAATGAAGTTGGACATCCTCCAATTTCTACTAAATTTTACTTAAAATCCCAAAACTTTCTATTTAACCAATTTAGTCTCTAAGACTTTAAAATGAAGACCTCTAATTTGTATTTTATTTACTAAAGTATATGGGTGCCTAACACCCAACACTCTAAACATTTAACTCTAAAAAACTAAACTTAATTAGACCTTGGACACTGAACCCTAAAAAAAAAAAAAATTAAACCCTAACGCTTAACATTTAACCTCAAAATATTTAAGCCATAAACACTAGAGAAATTAGTGGACTAAGATTTAATCTATAAAGTATTTGGACCAATCAATAATTAATCACAAAAAATAAATGAATGAAATGACGGAGGGACGTTTTTCATCCATTTGTGAAAAGGAAAATGAAGGTAATGGATGACAGACGACGGACGTGTTAGCTGTCTGTCTGTTCTCATCCTTCTCCCTTAAATCGACAAGTATGCAATTGTATATGGACTGCCCATTTATATAGCCTTCACTGTTTTGTTGTTTGATGAATAAAATTTTATAAGTACATCATTGGGAAAAATCATTACAAACTCATTCGATTATAAAATATTATTTTAATTTTTTTAATAAGAATTTATCGAAAGAACGTAGTGTTAGAGTGTTCTTTTATTACTTTTTTAAATGTCCAAATAATAAACATTTTTTCTTATATATATAAAGTTTATTTTTTTACAGTTAAACACAAAAAAACTAACCATTGATTGGGGGAGGATTACCCTACATTTAAGATTTCTCCCCCATTAAAGGTTGAGATTGTGCAATTTAGTGTGGATTGAAATGTATAACACCCTTTTATTGTATATAAGGAAATTAAATTGTTTTGTATGATGGACAACTTGAAAATGCCATCTTTTAATTAATATTTTAAAAATCAATTAGTGAATTAAAAATTTTATTCATAAAAAATATATATCAATTTTAAATTAATATAATAAATCTAATCAATTCATTGATTATATAAAATTTAATATTATTAAATATATATTATAGGTTTTTTATCACAAGTTATAAATGTTAGATTAATTTAAAGATTGATTTGTGTAATTTGTATAAATAAAATATTTAACACAACAACTAAGTTTTGAAAATATTAATTATAAGATAAGTTTTAGACAAGTTCTCAAAAAGAAATCAAGAAGACAATTTGCACTACTCTGGCTATGTGTGTGTGTGTGTGTGTGTGTGTAGGGTTAGGATCTAGTTCTACACAACTCTTACACATATCACTGAGTAAATCTTGACAATTTTATCCCTACATTTTGAATGATTGATATTTATTACAACATTTTAAATGAAAAGGAATTTATCTTTAAAAAAAAAAGATAAAAAGTAGATAAATCTTAACCATTCATGGTGAAAAAAATGAATAATTAAGATTTTATATAAATATATGTATAAAAATCATGTGAGTGGATCTTGAATTGTTGAGATTAATTATTTTTTTATATATAAAAAGGACAATTATCTTTAAAAAAATAAAATAAAAAGTGAATAAATCTCAACTATTTATAATAGAGAGATAAATTATCAAGATTTTGTGCAAAAATTGTGCAAGCCTATTTAACTCTAGAAGGAAAGAATATTGTTCATGGATGTTTTTGTAAAAGTTCAAACTTGGACTCAAGTAATTTCCATGTCACGAAGACCTGCTTTGATCTAAGCACCTATTAATGCCTTCAACGTGCATTTATCAAAAAGCCAGTAATATGTGATGCTGTAATATATGACTAGGATCATCAATAAACCCATGAATCCCAGCTCATGAGAATCATTCGGGATAAACTATAGGAGTAATGGCTTGGCAGGCCTAGATGGATGAATGTTACTTGTCTGGCAAAGCGAGGTATTCGCACCAGTGAAGCTTGGCGCTGGCAATGTTGCCTGACTTCGCCAAAAAAGGTTGGGTGGCGAAGACATGGAGGCTGAGCTTGGTCATAAAGCCATACTATTTGATGTTAAATAAAAGCTTAAAATCCCGTTCAAAACCAACTAGAGATGCTGTTTTAGTCACCATCAACAACTTGTAGCTATATTCAATGTAAAAGATGGCTGCACAAGTTCCATGGTTTTGGGAACTGTTGAAAAAGATCTAACTTCATTGGGAAAATCTACCAAAATCTTGGGCAGACCTTGGGAAATCTACCAATATCTTGGGCAGCCCTTGGAAATCTACCAAATTTTAGCTAGATCTGATTTTGCTTGTTGCACTCAATTATCGCCCCAAAAATGGAATTTCGTATGGCTGGAGAATTACTAAAAATAGACAATCTTCAGCAAATTAGCAATACTTCGCTGGAATTGGCGATGCTTCGCTGGAACTGGCGGTGCTTCGCTGGAACTGGTGGTGCTTCGTTGGAACCACTAGATAATTCATAATATCACTACCAAAAAAGCTGTCAGCAATGCCCAAAGTCACTCAAAACTCGACAGCTCACCCAAATCTGCCCATTAGGCCACTGTGCACCTCTGGCCCATCAACCCAGAAATTACAAAAATGCCATAGCACATATATATATATATTATTTTCCCTTCATTTTTCAGCAGATTTGAACAATTTTCATAGCTCTAACTTTCTTCCTCACGTATCAAAACTCCCATTTTTCCTTTAAAAAATCCCTCATCTTCAACCTCTCCCCAAATACACCAAAAATACCCACAAACCACCATTTTCATTATATTTTCTACACTTCTAGCACTACTGAACAATTTCCAAACTTGCAAAACATCATGGCTGGGAGACAGCATACTGTAGATTCATTTTCTAGGTTATCTTCATGAGCATCAAAGGATCAAGCTGAAGAGTTAGCATCAAAAACAAGATCAAGCCCTTTATTCGCAAGCCCCCACAACAGTCATCCTTCCTTCTCCCATCACTACTTTCAAGTTTATTCCTTTTGTTTTGCTAAAGCTTGAAGGAGACCATTGCACCTTTTATCTACAATGTGAGGGTTGCTTATTATAGAGTTGAAGTATTTGTCAAGGATAATAGATGGCACATTCATTGTCTTTGCTATTGTGCTACAATATACTATGTAAAAATGTACTTCTCAAGTTGTAATTTTCAACCCTTACATATTTTCTACCCTTGCTACTCCTATAGCATTATACATTTCATTTTGATTATTTTTGGTAGTTGTGTAATCATTCTTGTTATCCTTAGAGCACCATCATCACTCCACTCTTTCTGGCTTGGCTAGGGGCATTCTATTTCCGATCTTTGTTGGAGAAACTCTACTCTCAAACTTCGTTGGAGAAACTCTACTCTTGAATTTCATTGGAGAAACTCTACTCTTGGACTTCGTTGGAGAAGCTCTATTTTTGGACTTCATTGGAGACTCTACCTCTAGACTTCATTGGGGGATTTGTTGCTGACCAACATCATTGGACATCTTGGAGCTCTATCGTTGCTGTTAGCTTTCCCTCTCAGCTTGGTTGGAAAACTTACACTTTCAGACTTTGCTGGAGAATTTGTTGCTGACCAACATTGCTGGGTAGCACGAGACGGCCCGTGGCACGTAGCCTCTTGCATGAGAAACGGGTGCCACCAAAAAGACCCTCCTCATCATTCGCAAGTGGCATCCTAGTCAACCTTCACATCATCATCGTTGTTGACTCATCAACCTACATCACCAACACACCCCAACAAAAAATGGCAACTCCACTAGGGAGGTCATCTTAGAGTTTCGTCTTGTTTTGCCCTTCTTCGGTGGTATATCATCTTTAGTATTCTTTCTCAGCGATATTTATTCATCTTCAGCAAGATTTTTCCAACCATGCCTGTCATGAGAGCAACTTCATCTCACATCGCTAACGGAAACCAAAAGCCTAGCCAAGATGATGGACAGGGAGTTCAGCAGCCATGTCCACCACCACACATTTTTTATGATATTTTGCGAGGAGTCATTGATCTTAATCTCGCATCTCTAATCCAAGTTATTTGGGTCTTGCACGAGAATCAACAAAGAACTACTCAACTTCTTGCCAACTTACAAGCTCAACATGCTGTGCAAGATTCAACGCAACCAGTCAACATGGCTAGGACGTCCCAGCCACAAGAGGTCCAAACTAGGGCTACCGATAGCATTGGGGGCTTTGTTGCGCAGCCCAGTAACGCAGCAGCACCAACAGTCGTAACCGCCAACATCGACAGAGCTTTACCTAATGCAGTCAATTCCACTCAAGGCTTCGTCACCATGCCAGATCTTACTGCTCTCTTAGACAAAGTTAAGCCACTTTTCAGTTCATCCATGATCCACCTTATCCAAAGGAGATTCTGTCCAGGCCTTACCCAAAGAACTATGAAAGTCCTACATTCCCACAATATGATGGGAGAAAGGGCAGCGGTGTAAAGCATGTCAACAAGTTCCTCGATGTCCTAGGGGCTCACGTCGATGATAAAGACTTGTGCCTACGTGAGTTTTCTAAATCTCTTTCTGATAGAGCTTACACTTGGTATACTACTTTCCTCCCTGGCTTTATTTGCTCTTAGGATGAAATGGTTGAGGAATTTTGTCAAAAATATTTTCAAAGTGAAGAGCGCATCACCATTCTTGATCTTTATCATACTTGCCAATGCGTCGATGAAGATTTAATGGTTTATGTAAAAAGATTTAGAGATTTGGCACTTGATTGCTATGGTAGCCATGTTGAATCTTTCTTGGTGGAGATCTGCATCAACAACATGTTCCTAGAATATCATGCTATCCTTGAAAATATTGGGATCAGTCAGTTTGCAAGGCTACTCAATGTTGCCGGGAAAATAGCCATTTCTGTCAAAGCTATCTTTGTTAGAAGTCTGTAGTGAAGTCGATAGAAAAGAAGGCCACTGCTCACACCTCAATTATCCATGCAAAGCAAAGCAGAATGTCTAGCTTTTGAAGCCAAGAATGAAATATCCTATAAGCACTTTATGTCTCATGGAAAAGCTGATTATCTTACATCGCTAGACAAGCTTGCTTATCACTTTGCTTCATTGACATTATAGTGTCATGGCTTCAAACCAATTGGCGGTGGCATTTGAATCTTTTAGATTTGCTTATACATCAAATGCATTGCTAGCACTTGAGTCACATTGTTGCCAACCTACCGGAAATGTTACTTCTCTTACATAGCCAATATTAGTGCCTTTGTGAGGTTTGCTGGTAGTGTTATCTTTCATGGCCATTATTGTTGCCTCTTCAAGGCCTGGTGACAATACTTTCTTTTATGGCCAATATTAGCGATATCATCTTTCTTGACCAGTATTGGTGCCTCTTCAAGGTATGCTAGTGATGCATCTTCCAGGTCTACTAGCAGTGTTATCTTTCTTGGCCAATGTTGCTGCATTATTAAGGCTTGTTGGCGATGTTACCTTTCATGACCAGCATTGGTGCCTCTTCAAGACATGTTGGCGATGCATCTTCAAAGCCTACTAGTATCATTATCTTTCTTGGCCAGTACGGCTGCACCTTCAAGGCCTATTAGCAATGTTATCCTTCATGGCTAATATTGGTGCCTCTCCAAGATTCACTGGTATTGTTATTTTCATGGCTAGTATTTTAGCCATCCTTGGTTTGTTGGCAGCATTTTTTATCTCTCATGGCTAGTATTTGTGTCACATCAAGACCTGCTAGCGATGCTGCTCGATCATCTCTTGGGTGGCATTTGTGTCACAATAAACTTATTATGTGATGGTGGTTCCTCTCCTATAAGCAACATTTATGTCATCCTCGACTTGCTAATGGTGTGTTCTTCTATGGCTAGCGTTTCTTGCTAGTGGTATGTTTACACTTGATGAGTACTTTTGCTACTTTGATGAAGTGCATCAACACTGGGGGTTGAAGAATATGGCTACTCATGGAACAAATAGACCAAGCTCATCACCATAATTATTGGCTGTTTGAACATAATTCTGACAAAATGGGTGACTTATCAGAGCAACTTCACTAGGTAACTTTTCTAGGCAACTTTGTTGGGCAACTTCGCTAGGTGACTTCGTTGGAACCTCGGTGCTCTTTCTCTTAGCTGAGTAATTTCATATGTGCTTCAACTGATTTCAACATCACCTCCAGCTTAAGCATCAGCTCTTTCATATCAGCCAAGGATTTCTACACATTTTCAACATGCTTCGCTGGCATGTCAATTTACTCATCCCAATTGCCAACTATGTCACTCCCAGTCATGTTGAACTTGCCTTTGTCAAGGTACGCCTTCACCAGCCTAAATTCCTCCAACTTTGAAACTAATGCTCTTGGCATCATTTATGGCATCCCTACACAAATGAAATAATTCCTCATCCATCTCAACAAAGGGAGTTACTTTCTTAGCCTAGTTGCCTATGCCATCTTTATCACTCAACTTGGTTGGAACCGAGAAACATTTGTTCTCAGACATGATTTTTCTAGAGCTAATAGCCTTTTTTAATATGCTCTTAACTGGTTCATCAACATCTATCTCGTCTTTGTTGGGAATGGATTCTTTTAAAGTTGCAGCCAAGTATGGCATGCCTTTATCTGGCATAGCTTTTTATGCCAACTTCGACATCAAACATGGCATCATCTTCATCTTCACTCTCATGGTTGGATTTATGGTTACCTCTTGATGCTTCATCATTCTTGGTGGATTTCACGTCATCGTCTTTGCTGGACTTTTGGTTAGGCCTCTACAACAGCTTTCTTGCCTTTATCTTCATTGGTAGCAACTTGAATCCCAACCATATCACCCTCAACATCTAGCAAAGCAAGCAAGAGCGAACTATTCAACAAAGATCCTATTTTTCTAGAGGAAAAGTTGAAGACTTCTTTGTCGCCAAGACAACATCATCAACTTTAAAAGGAGGTGATTCTTTTGGCTTGGTCTATTTCCATAAAAGATGGCTAAATGGAAAATGGATGGCTCCAACAATGACGAAAATGTTTCATGGCTGTTAAAGAACAAAAAAAAAAAAGGAATGAATACATAATAATAGGAGTTTTTGGGATTAATTGAATATCTTTTGAAAGTTGAGGGACTGAGTTGCAAGAAGAAAGTTGCTTCTTTGGGACCTAAATGAATGAATCCTAAGTTTTAAAATCTAAGTGCTCATCATTTGAAATCTGGAGGACCAGTTCTGCAATTTTATTCAAAAGGAAGGGTATGAACCTAACACAGGTGTTAGTATCGACACATGATTCATAGTGTTCGCACCATGTGTTCAACGTCCAAGATTCAAGTTTCCTATTCTCCTCTTGTCTACATCTATACCAAAGGCAAAAGTTTTGAGCTGCACGTGCCTTTGTTCTTTTGTCATTGCACTTTAGTTGCAAATGATGCGAAATCATTCAATCAAAGATATCATCAATCAAGCCAACTATGCTATCAAGTAGCAAAGGCTCATTTGCTTCACCAACAATGATCTTGTAGCAGACCGTAGGCTTCGCCAGAGCTTTGTTCATATTCTTCATCGAAGCCTCCTCCATGTTCTTCACCGGAGCCTCCTTCATGTTCTTCATTAAAGTCTCCACATTCTTGCCCTCCTTTGCCTTGGATGAAACTACATCATTGCCAAGAATAAGAATGGAGTCCAGCCCTTCGCTAGAGGATGGGGGGTGCACATACAAACAATGACTCACATATGATGGTTTCTTAGTGATGTCAACAATGATAGAAAGCTTGTTTGATTATGCAAGGAAAGCTCATTAGTGCCCACACCTACCTTATCTTCATTTTCCTTAGGCATTTTAGCTTCGTGAGACATGGATGCTTTCACTTTGATTTGTTTTTTGGCCAACAAAGCACCAAACTTGTGAGCTTCACTCTTGGATTGCTTGGCCATACTTCTTCTATTGCCTGATGCTGGTTTCTTAGAAAGAATTACTTAGTTGATTTCACCTACAAAATTGCAAAAACAACTTAAGTGCAAAAGTCTCTCTATTATATCCAGCCATGCCAAGACCTCAAATGGAAGAAGAATTGAGGCTTAAAGCAAAAAAGAAGAAGTCTATTTACCTCCAAGCTTAACATTGCTAACCTCCTGTCCTTGCTCTGGCCATGTTCATCATTCCAAATTCTAAGCGTGGGCAATCACACAATGTTTTCGCTCTATATAGCTGTGGTGACATCAGCAATGTAAGGCCTTACTCCACATGGCTATAGCAACATCAACGATATAAGGCCGCATGGCCAAGTCCCAATTAGAGCTGTCTAAGAAAAGAGGTGGTAGAACATCTAAGTCATAGCCAAATTGCCATGCAACTCTCTCTACGCAATAACTTATGAGATCCCGCAATCTTTCTACATGATAAATGAGAGCATGGATGGTGTAATCACAAACCAATTTCTCTAAGTGGCTTGCATCACCTCCAGCGAAGTCTATTATTCGGTTTCCTGGCACTATTGTAATTGTCTTGTCAAAGAAGCTTAATTCCAATGGTGCAAGCATCCTCAGCATTGTCTTGTATGCATGAAAGTTAGAGTTGACATGATTGCTAATAAATTCATTAGCATTGGAAGAGATTTACCTCTTTATCTTCCTCTTCCCTATTTTTAAGCAACACAACGAAAGCTTCATACTCTTAGCCCAACTTATGGCTGAGGGTTAAGGGAATTTCAACTCCATTTATTCAAGAAAGGAAGTTAATTTCTCAATTGCTAATGACTATCTTCAAAGCAGCTTCAACTTCTCTTTGGCTGTTGATTATATGCATAATGCGAAAAAAAAATCTCTACTTGTTGTATCCCACTCCAGATCCATTATTTTTCAAAGGGGAATTGCATCATCACTATTAGAACTCCAACAATGACGTGACTAAGGCCAACATTCCAGTCATATATCTACAATGTTCAGAGTCATCAACCAGGTACTTCTAAACTGCATCTATCATCTTCAATTATGCAAGTAAATCTACTTAAAGAGGCTTAGCTAAACATGAAGATACTTTATCATATACAAAAAGCCTCTAATTTTGTGAATATTTTTTGAGCTTCATCTCTGCTACTTATCATCATGGTTGAATTTGGCTCTATTCCATCCATGTTGGAGTATCATCATCAACAATATTAAATTTCTTGGCTAGAGTCTTGCTCTAGCCATGCTCGATCCTATCCATATCAAAGCATCGTCATCAGCAATATTAGATTCCTTGGCTGGACTCTTACTCTAGCCATGCTCAATTCTATCCATGTTAAAGCATGCTCATAGATGGCATCAAATTCCTTGGTGAAGTTTTGCTCTAGCCATGCTCGCTTGTATCTTTGTTAGAGCTTCATCAACAATATCAAATCTCTTGGCTGGAATCTTGTTCTAATTGTGCTTGAATCCACCTTTGTTGAAGCTTCATCAACAACATCAAATTTCTTAACTGAAGTTTTGCTCTAACTATGTTTGAATCGCTCACGACGCATCTACCTCAACCAGGGTTCACTGACTTGTCTCTACAACAGACATGTTATGTTATATTTCTTGTTGATAATTGCAATAAAGTCAGCATCGCTAGAAGCAGTACTCAACATTATTCTCCTATATATCGCTAGGAGTGGCATTTACCCACTTCGTTGGGAATGATACAAACATGTTCTACTTTAGCGACATTTTTTTACACATGGCTAGACATGGCTACATTATCTGCACAACATGGCTGGGCATTTTTTACGATCATGTTCTCTACAATAATATTTACTGGTGCATCTTTCTAGCTTACATTTATCTCCACAACATGGTTGGACGTTTTTTTATGGTCATGTCCTCTACAGCGATGTTTACTGCTATATATTTTGGCCCCCAACAATGGATAAAAAGCCTATTTTGCTACGTGGTGCCCATCAAAGGACAACGAGCTAATCTGTATAGCTCCCAATGATGAACAACCGGCCAAGCATCTATTTCTACATATCTCTATCACTGGTTCCCATCAATGGATAACGAGTTGATCTTATTATATCTACATAGCTCCTAGCAATGGACAAAGGGCCAAATTTGTTATCTCATTTAGCCTCCAACAATGGTCAAAAGGCTACACATTTCTACATATCTTCATTACATCGGCTCTTAATAATGGACAAAGGGTCAGATCTCTACATATTATATCTTACTGGTTCTCGAAAACAGACAAAGAGTTAGCGCAACTTGGTACAATTAGTGTAAGGCCAATAATAGTTGCAACCCTATGATTGGATGGGATGGCTACCCTCCAGCAATAAAATTCCATCAAGTAGAGGCCGACGATCCCTTGGTGGTCACCCGTGCATGGTGGTGCGGTGTTCAGCGGGCAACAACAACCAAGACCACCCTCTGACGGTGTAGGTATAGTAAGAAAGGCCAACATTTGTCAACGGTATTACAGCTTGTCGTATAGGAGGCCATGGATGCGGCTAGCGTCCCTCTTCCATGGAGACAACTCCACCTCTCTTTATCACATATTCATCACTATGGCGGAGTCTGGCTTAATGAGATTTACCCCTTCGCAACTTGGCGAATTAGTGGAAGTGCTCTTCTGATTCCACATAGTTCACGCTTCAGCCATGGACAAAGCTAGCCAGTATTGTCCCTCTAGCTATGGGAAAGCTATTCATGGCTGACCCTACAATGCTTATACAATGGTCAATGGTCATGTACTTCATTATTCTTCTATATAAAGGGACAAAATTACCGATCATTGACATTCTCGATCCATAACATATCTACTCTATATTTTGTGTTAGTAGGTATCGCTGACCAGTAATCCTTGGCTCAGGACAACGATATCGCAACACACATCCATATTACTCATTCTTTATTTTGGCGTAACACCAAACATACACAACAATGCTATACAAGTGCTTCCTATGACAAATGGACAAAGAGGCACAACAATGTATACATACATCTTCTTCTTTGATGCATGAAGGAGGTCAGCGAAGCTCTCTAGCCAACCTAATGATATTCAACATGGCTAGCAATCATGAACACACAATTACATATTGATACATCTTCAATAGTCTATCATGGAGAAGAAACATTATCAAGGCCTAGAAGGCTCACATGGATAGATTTCGTCCACTATGACTTATTTACTACATCACTTGGATAAAAGGTCCATCTTTGCTAGAATACTTTATCTTGATCAAAAGAACCATCTTTGTTGGAATACTCCATCTCGATCAAAAGATCTATCTTTGTTGGAATACTCTATCTTGGACAGGAACTCCATCTTTGCTAGAATACTCTGTCTTGGATAGAAAGTCTTCTTCAACATGTTGGGTCGATTACAAATACATCAACATATGTGTACTCATTTAATCATCATCATCATCTTATCATCTTTGGCAAAATGAGGGCTCAACAAAGCTTGTTGGCCTAGACCTACAATTATAACAAGGCTATGGAGAGTCTTCATCTTTACTTCATCTCTTGAACGAGTTATCCATCATTGTTGGTTCTCACATTCCTCGAATGGAGGTTATTGCTCTGCTTCACATATTTCACTTGGCTTGAGCAGTCTACTATGAATTTAGCAACTTGCAGCTTATGGCTAGGTTTTCATCACTATTTAAGTCATCTATCTTCACCAGACAACTTCTTAATGTCAAGTCACAAAAAACAAAAAAAAAAAAAAAAAATGAAGAATTACAAATACTTGCTTGATGAGCACGTACATGGGAAATTTAAAAAAAAAAAAAATTTCATGGCTGGAAGATTATATTACTAGTATTACTTTCCAACAAAGCTGATCAATGTTCACCTCTACCGTTGTGACTTCAACTCTTTGCTCAATTTTAATCAAATGTTATCCTCCCCACAGTTGGGTCAACAATATTTTTCAGCTATGATGATACAAACGACATGGCTATGAACAATGCTCAACGCCTTCATTCCCCAACGTAGGAAAATTCTTTATAAGCTCAACCAAGCTGCTAAAGGAGAGCTTTACAACAATCACCCTCATTATTCTTATCATCATCATACAAGCAACATAAGGATGGGTCTATTCTCTGGCAAAGTCAAACTTCCAAGTTTGGCAAAACATGGCCACATTTCTTCAACTTGTTGCATAATAGAGATATTGCTGGATAGCATCGAACTCATCCAATATTTGGTAAAGTTTGGGCATTCAACTCTATCAACTACAAGCGCGAAGACTTTGTTATCACAATTCTCCTCGCTTGGGGGGCTAATGTTGATGGATGTTCTTGTAAAAGGTCAAACTTGGACTCAGGTAGTTTCCATGTCACGAAGACTCGCCTTAATCTAAGCACCTATTAATGCCTTCAACATGCATTTATCACAAAGCCCAGCAATATCTGATGCTGTAATATATGGCTAAGCCCAACAGTATCTAATGCTGCATACATGGTTGCATCACCAGAAATATATAAGGAAGTCTCTTTCCTTTATTATTTCCTTATTTATTAAATCTCATCATCTTCAACAACTAATTACTGCTTCTACATGCAGGTCATCAATAAACCCATGAATCCAAACTCATGGGAATCATTCGGGATAAACTATGGAAGTAGTGGCTTGGCAAGCATGGGTGGGTGAACATTGGCAGTTTGGCAAAGCGAGGTATTCGCACTAGCAAAGCTTGGCATTGGCGATATTGCCCGACTTCACCAGAAAAGGCTAGGTGGCAAAGACGTGGAGGCTGAGCTTGTCATAAAACTATACTATTTGATGCTAAATAAAAGCTTAAAATCCCATTCAAAACCAATTAAAGATGTTGTCTTGGTCACTATCAGCAACTTGCAGTTGTGTTTAATCTAAAAGATGGTTGCACAAATTCCATGGTTTTGGGAACTATTGAAAAAGATTTGATTTCGCTGGGAAAATCTACCAAAATATTGGGCAAACCTTGAGAAATCTACCAATATCTTGGGTAGCCCTTGGAAATCTACCAAAATTTTGGCCAAATCTGATTTTGCTGGTTGCACACAATTATCCCCCCAAAAATAGAGTTTCGTATGGCTGGAGAGCTACTAAAAAAGGACAATCTTCAGCAAATTAGCAGTACTTCATTGGAACTGGCGTTGCTTCGCTGGAACTAGTGGTACTTCGTTGAAACTGGTGGTGCTTCGTTGGAACCACTAGATAATTCATAATATCACTATCAAAAAAGCTGTCAGTAATGCCCAAAGCCACTCAAAACTCGACAGCTCACCCAAATCTGCCCATTAGGCCACTGTGCACCTCTAACCCATCAACCCAGAAGTTACAAAAATGCCACAACACATATATATATATGTATTATTTTCCCTTCATTTTTCAACAGATTTGAACAGTTTTCATAACTCCAACTTTCTTCCTCACATACCAAAACTCTCATTTTTCCTCTAAAAAATCCTTCATCTTCAACCTCTCCCCAAATGCACCAAAAATACCCACAAACCACCATTTTTATTATATTTTCTGCACTTCCATCACTATTGAACAATTTCCAGACTTGTAGAACATCATGGCTAAGAGACAATATACTGGACATTCATTTTCTAGGTTATCTTCATGAGCATCAAAGGATCAAGCTGAAGAGTTAGCATAAAAAATGGGATCAATCCCTCTATTCGTAATCCCCCACAACGGTCATCCTTCCTTCTCCCATCACTACTTTCAAGTTTATTCCTTTTGTCTTGATAAAGCTTGAAGGAGACAATTGTGCCTTTTATCTACAATGTGAGGGTTGCTTATTATAGAGTAGAAGTATTTGTCAAGGATAATAGAGGGCACATTCATTGTCTTTGCTATTGTAATACAATATACTATGTAAAAATGTGCTTCTCAAGTTGTAAGTTTTAACTCTTACATATTTTCTATCCTTACTACTCCTACAACATTATACATTTCATTTTCATTATTTTTGGTAGTTGTGTAATCATTTTTGTTATCTTGGGAGCACCATCATCACTTCACTCTTTCTGGCTTGGCTAGGGACATTCTATTTCCAGTCTTCACTGGAGAAGCTTTATTTTCGAACTTCACTAGAGAAACTCTACTCTCAGACTTCATTGGAAAAGCTCTATTTTCGGACTTCACTGGAAAAACTCTACTTCCAAACTTCACTGGGGGATTTGTTACTGACCAACATCGTTGGACATCTTGGAGCTCTATTATTGCTACCAGCTCTCTCTCTCTCGACTTGGTTGGAAAACTTACACTTTTAGATTTTGCTAGAGAATTTGTTGCTGACCAACATTGCGGGGCAGAACGAGACGACCCGTGACACATAATGTAACACCCCACATACCTTAGTGAATAATTTAAAAATTAGTGTCCTTTAGTTTATAGTTTTAGGGATTAAATTGATTGAATTTAAAGTTTGGGG